>CM047998.1:4862523-4883015 GCA_026261665.1 Melanotaenia duboulayi
GTGCGGACCCACTGCATGTGTGTGAGCCGGGATTGTCCCGTCCCACCACTCACTGGTCGGCGGCGCTGCTTCAACAAAAGGAGAAACATCTAAAAAGAAAAGAAAAGGAAACACAAGTTAATACACCAATAAGTCAAATACAACATAATATTCTTTACTAAAAACAATAAATAAAACATAGCATCATGTATAAAAGTGAGCCACTACATAAGGAAATGTGCAGTTTAACACAGCTATACGTGAAACCTGTACCTTGTTCAGTCATGTCGATCCCTCCGTTGCAATCCCCCGATGTTGTGGCAGAGCAGTACGTTGTGATGAATGCAACCACTCGGGGGAATGGGTCAACTTTCAGGGACTTCAGGTCTACGTCTGCAGACTGGACCATGTTGTAAAGAACGGTAAAATGTCCTCACATGTGCACGCAGGCTCTCAGGAGTCTGGTTGGGATGGGGAAGGTTTAGATGAAGCTGGTTAATCTGGTTAACTCAGAGCTGTACAAGGGCTTGATTATCAATAATCATCTGTTCTAGCCTTCCGCCGGGCTTTCTGATAGACTATTAAACTCTGAGACTCTTCTAGACCAGATAAAGCCATTTCCTGTCCAATCACCTTGATGTCTGTTTTAAAGCTCGTAGCTGGGGATTAAACCACCGAGCTTCTTCTGACTGGCTATCTTCTTCTTTAGAGGAGCAACATTGTCTGGTGTTGTACACATTAAAGCTGTCGTTCTGTCAACAAGCGGATCAACCTGTGTCGGACTGGAGCTCACATGGCATCACATGGAAACTTTTATTACTCCTTCTGGGAGTCCAGACGTCCCCTGATATCACTGACTACTGAGGCCAGAGAGGTTTAAAGTAGCCTAAAGATGTTTAATGGGCTCCATAGTGAGGCTGCCAGAGGTTGTTGGAGACTTTCCAAAGCGGGGGCATGTAGAAAATGCTGCAGCACCGAGCTGCAGGTCTGGATACGAACACAGCGGAGTTAATGGTCGTCAGAAAAGTGTCCTGTAGTGACCTGCATGAATAAACAGCCTCCTCTGTGAGATACTCACTGTCATTCCTCTACAAACCCTCCCTTTAAACCCTGTATAAATAGAGGTTTAAACAACATTAATACTCACTCACACACATGCATGTACACACACATACCTGCTGTACAGACAAATACTCATACCAGTGACCTACCAGTGTCCCCTCATACATTCTTGTTAAATCCGGATCTCTGGAAGATCACATTTCTCTAAAGTACATGTACCAATGTGCAAATATGTTTACACGCAGAGTCCAGCACACACACACTCGAAGCAGCAGCGATTTGATGTGTGATAAAGCAGATGAACAAATAAGGGTGTAAGGGCGGAACTGTGAGTACAGACCACTGTTCACGTCAACAGGAAGGGGTGTGTGTTCATAATTTAACCACAGCTGAGCTGTTTTTGTATTATCTAGTTAGTTTTTTAAAAACTGATTTCAACATGACACCGTTGTAGCTTGCTGTCAAGTCGGGCGGGTCCACATCGGTTCAAGTCACCAGTTCTAATGAAGAAAAGTCTAAATGATCATTTTTAACTCCCTGATCGACCACGCTGACCTTCCATCGGGTCTCTGTGGAAACAAAACCAGAATCCAGTCTTCATTTCCAGTTGAAGACCAACAACATGTCAGATGGTGAAGCTGAGACATTTTACCATGTCATTAAAAACATGAGCTGATAGCGAATCTGATGGCAGGCTTGGATTTGTAGATAAAGACTCTGAAGCTTTCTTCAAAGAGGAATTCCCACTGACGTTTTCACAGAACGCAAAAAAACTCTAAAAATAACGTTTATTTATCTAAAACCGATAAAAGAATGAATAGAATGCCTTTTTATTGTCATTATACACATGTACAACGAGATTAAGCCATCCCCAGACCCCATGAACCCACAGAACCTTTTCAAAGTTTATTAATACTGTGTTTTAAGATCTTAACCCATGAAGCTGTACTGGCTTGTGGCATAAAAAGGTCAAATTAGCAGATGTGGTGTACCTGTTTATCTTCGGAGCCTCCTTAACCTCAGCCAACTAAAACAAGAGTAGAGACGCAGACTTTCAGAGCCTTCAGCCAACCACACACACGCACACTTCGTTTTACTTCGTTTTACTTCGTTTTACTTTGTTTTACTTTGTTTTACTTTGTTTTTATTTTTATTTACTTATTTCTCAGGAAGGAAGTCTGTGGACATACTGGACTCGGAAACACCAGACTTAATGTCGCCCACCTCATGCTCCAGCAGCTTGTGGAAGCTGGTGGAGGAATTCTGCTCCACTTTTCTTTCCATCATCACTTCAGGTCATCCAGGTCTGCAGCATCTGAAGGTCCTAGCACAGAATCTCAGTCAGGATGAGGTCTGGACTCTAACTGGACCACACTGAGACCTCCTCCCCCTCCATCCGGTCTGGTTCCTGCAGTCAGGATGAGGTCTGGATTCTAACTGGACCAGGTCAACACCTGGTTCTGGTGTAGATCTGCTGTGTTCGGGACCTTTTTCCTGCTGCATGAGACAGTTTTGGCCGAGCTTTAGATGTCGGTAGATGAACTCACATCTGACTCGAGATCAAGCCCAGACCATCATCCCTCCACCACCGTGCTGACAGCTGCTGTGAGGCGTTTCAGGATCAAACGTGTCCACTGTGGTCTGGTCTGTCCAGAGGACCTGGTTCCAGAGGTCTGGTGGGTTTTCCAGATGCAGCTTTGCCAGCCTAAGCCGTGCTGCACGTTCTTCTTTCTTCTGGGACCTTCCCTACAAGCCATACTGGTTCAGTCTGTTTCTAACTGGACTGTCAGGAACTTGAAATATATCATGCTAACATGCTAACTTGCTAACCGTGTGCTGGACAGTCTGACATGGAGATCGTGGGTTTTTGCTGTTCCTCTGAGCGTTGTATGGTCTGATCAGCAGCTGTCTTTAATGTTTTCTGCTATGAAAATCTTCCTCTCGGTAGAATGATGGAGTCCAGACGTATCACAACAGGTAACAACTCAATGTTCGCTGGATGATTCTCCTCTTTTTTAACACCAGTTGTCGTCTTATTAAAGTAACCAACAAACATAAATTTATTACTTGTTTATCTTTTAAATGGCCTGATAAGCTTCCCAGACTGATGGACAGAACCAGGTGCTAAGATCATGGCTGGTGTTTTTCCTCTTTGGCGTTAACACACACCTGAAACTGAGGAAACTTCTGTTGTATGAAGGCAAAGGCAAATTTATTTGTGAAGCACATTTCATGCACAAGATAATTCAAAGTGCTTCACATGAACATTAAAAGCATCAAAGCATCACAGGAAGCAATAACAAGTGTATTGAAAACAGATTTTTAAAGAAATTAGAGAAATTAAATAAAAGCCGAAAGAAAAAAAAGACCTAAATTAATAATTAATAGATAAAAAGCCAGAAATAAAGTTCCAGTGTGAGAAATTAACTGTTGTTCTGATAAAAGGCAGCAAATAATGGTAAATGGTAAAAGGTAAATGGTAAATGGTAAATGGTAAATGGTAAATGGTCTGTATTTATACAGCGCTTTACTGTACCTGGGATGATACCCAAAGCGCTCTACATCATACACCACATTCACCCATTCACACACACATTCACACACTGATGGCGGAAGCTGCCATACAAGGCATTCAACCACAAATTTTTAACCCTGATGTAAAACTGCTGAGTCAGCAGACCTGCAGTTTCCTGGGAGTTTGTTCCACATGTGAGAAGCATAAAAGCTGAACGCTGCCTCTCCACGTTTAGTTCTGACTCTGCAGAAAGTAGACCTGACCCTGGTGCCCTGAGGGGTCTGGTTGCTTCATAACGGACCAGAAGATCCTGAATGGATTCTGGTCCTAAACCATTCAGGTTTCTGACTAGCAGCAGTAATTTGAAGTCAGTTCTTTAACAGACAGGAAGCCAGTGTAAAGATCTGAGCAGCTCACCCTGAAGATGACCCTGAATCAGGGTATAGACCAGCATCTCCTGGCTGCTGCTGGGTTTTTCACGTTCACAGTTTTTCACGCACTGATTCTGACTTTCGGATCAGTTTTTGTTCTGTGAATGAAGTGTCCTCTGCTGCTTTGTTGATCTAGGTTGTTTTAACTTCTTTGTTTTTACTTCTTTTTTACACCAGACAGGTGTAAAAGGTGTAATTATGGCCATTTCATCAGGAAGACATGAAAATATGCCAACAGATAGAGTATTGTGGAGACTTAGAGACTGGGACAGTCTGTGGTCTGGGCTGTTTCGGACACCTGAAGACCATCAACTGATCTACAATGTCAGCTTTACGTTTCTGTGCTCGTTGAGAGTCTGACTCCATTAAAAGTGAAAGAAACACCTGAAGAAGACTGAAGAGCATTTTTCCCTCCATCCACTGAGAGGGAGTGCTGCACCGCTGTCTGCGTGCACCAACTTCATCTGTCACACGTCTTCTGCGGTGCACGTGGGCTTTGTGTATGCACACAGCCCGAACACGCACGGACCTCCTCCCTCCTCCTCTTCCTTATTTCCGTAATCCAGCCGCGCGTGTCGGAGAAGAAGGGACGCAGGATTATTCCCACAGAGGACAGAGGAGAAGGAGCGCGCGCTGCTCTCTGAACCCAATCAGGTTTATCAATCCGGAGCACGCGGGCAGCGGGATCCGGAGCCGCAGGTGTCTCCTGTTAAACGCGGGTCAGGACTTCAGCTGAGAGGCATGAACCCGTCCAGCTGTTTGCAGGCTGCCGCGGGGAGGACCGGCTACTGATGGTGATGAAGGTGCTGGATCCGCTTCACGCGCTCCACCAGCTTCCCGCGCCGGTCTAAGATGCCACCGGGCTCCGGTGCACAGCGCGCGGCTCGGATCGTAACTAACCCGGGATAACAGATCAGAAGAGACACAGAAAGTTCAGGTCCCGCCGCGGGATCAGGGAGCGGCGCGCCGGGGAGCGTAGGCGCGCGGAGACGCACGAAGAGGCGCGAGGAGAGGAGCTGCTGGTCCAGAAAAACTTCTCTGATGAAACATAGTTTGCTCCAAAACAGTTAAATATCTCGTTACTGCGCAGATTTGCAGATTTTTTTAATCACTTTTTGGGATTTATAGATTTAGAAAAGTTACAGCTGAAATATAAAATCTGCAAACTTCAAGAAAGCATCTGTGCGTCCCTGCAGGTCCGCAGTGATGCTGCTCGCGCGGCTCCCGGTCCTGTCCGCGCTCCTCCTCCTCCTGCTGGCGATGGCCACCGTGGCGCCGCGGCGCAGAGGGTCCGGTAACGGGCGCAGCTTCACGGAGCTGGTCAGCCGCCACCAGAGGACGCAGCTGGGCTTCGTCGGACATGGAGCAAGAGCCAAGGAGAGAGGGGGCAGGCCGCACCACGGACGGGGTCTGTACTAACACTCAAAGCTGCTTGGTCACAGAGAGCAAAAAAAAAAAAAAAAAAAAAAAAAAAGAAAAAGAAATGAAAGTTTTACTTGGGGCGACAAAGCAGGGGGGAGAGGTCCAGACAGGGTGGCATAAAATAGCTGAGTA
The DNA here is from genome assembly GCA_026261665.1 of Melanotaenia duboulayi. Lineage (NCBI taxonomy): Eukaryota > Metazoa > Chordata > Actinopteri > Atheriniformes > Melanotaeniidae > Melanotaenia > Melanotaenia duboulayi. The sequence continues at coordinate 4,868,065 of CM047998.1, forward strand.
AACATGTCAGCCTCCATCAGAAGGAATTCTTAACTCCATCCAATCAAGAGGGCGTTTAAAGTTTTCNTTCAATCCAATCAAGAGGGCGTTTAAAGTTTTCCATGATCTGATCAACAGGAGAAACTGAGCATGCTCTCATTCTGATGGTTTCTGTGATGACGTTGTTTCTGCACATGTTTAAACCTGGGGGGTCCACCTCTGGTCAGTCACCTGCTGACTGTGAGATGGAAAAAAAGCTTCTACAATAATAACTCTAAATGGGTCCATCCTTAATGCAAGCCGGATGGTTATAAATTCCAGTGTGGCGACATTAAATGTTCCACAATAAAAGAAGTTATCAGTGAAACCCTGCCGGTGTGTTAGAAGCTCAGATATGTGAAGCTTTACCTCGTAAACGCATTATTTACTGAGCCTGATCAGATTCCAGCTGACGTGTTTACATGTTTACATGTTTACATGAACACTGGATGAAATGATCCATAAGTTGTGTTTACATGACGGACAGATTTNTTTACATGTTTACATGAGCACTGGATGAAATGATCCTTAAGTTGTGTTTACATGACGGACAGATTTCTTCCATCAGGCCACGTAAAACTCTTCAGTGTGGAAATGATGTAGAAGACAAAAAGATTTGATCACATAGAACTAGATGATATATAATCTCTTTCAGTTTCCATCTAAACCATTGTGTCCTCCACAGTCCAGTTCTGTGTTGCTGACGCCACAGAAACCATCAGAATGAGAGTTGACATGCTGAGTTTGTTCTGTTGATCAGATCACACACACACACACACACACCACCTGATTCATTCTGATCGAGTACGATCGGATAAATCAAGGTGTCTATATGATGCATTTATGCTGATTAAATGTCCGATCAGATCAAAACTGCTCCATGTAAATCCAACTAATGAAATCCTGTCTAGACCTGTTGTCTCTCCTTTGCCCCCCACCCACATGTAAAGTTTTCTAGATCCGTCACTGATCTAAATTCTTCATAAACTACTTTCCCGTTTACTAGAACTAAACTAGCTAACTAGGGAAATATGCTCCACAAACCACTTGTGACTGAGTCGCTATCAGCAGATGATTGATGAACGTATGTAACCGTGACGTTCTGGTCATCACACATTTCATTTCACTTCACCTCCGAGAGGTAAAACATCACCTGTGGAAGCTGACTTCACCTGGCGAAGGTCGGGTGGCTCCGTAGCTGCGCTCTGCGGGGTTTAGGTCGGTATATCCGCTCTGCAGGGTTGGGGGGCAGGTTTGGGTGGGTGGGGACGGGTTCTATGGTAGGGGGCAGTTGCCCCCTCTTGGCCCTCTGTAGATCTGTCCCTGACAGAGAAGATAACCTGGTTATCGTCTGCGGTTTGCCTCTGAGGAGGGCATTTGCTGACTGAAGGTGTCAGCATGAAGGATGGTGGGGTGTAGGATGTGTCAGAAGACCGCTGCTATCATCTCAACTAGAAACAACCTTATTCAGGATGTCAGCTGCTCTTTATCGTTTGATCGGTTATATGAAGACCTGCAGGGAAATCTGGGAGCAGAAAGTAAAACCATCTGCATCCAGAAAGAGATGAATCAGAGAATCTTATTGATAGACAGTGTTTCTCTTTTTACGTAACCTTTCTCCAAATAACTGAACAGAAACACTTTAATAACGTTTCTTCTTCTGGCTCGATGTCTGTATGTTTCAGCTTTAAAGAAAACCATCATGATGGATAGTAAAAGAGTCTTTTTAGTGTTTTAATGTGAACCAGCTGAAAGTGAGGTAGCACATCAGTATAAAATACAGATTCAGAGAACATTCATTAAGCAGCTGGCTTTTATGTCACCATAAAATAATACAAACATCATAAAATGAACTTGTTGTGTGAAGCAGACAGGGAGATATACACATATTTAACTTTTCTGCTGTGGTTCTCTGCAGCAAACAGTAAAATAATGTTTATTCATTTAACCCTCTCTGTCGTTGGGCGCTGAGAAATTGGGGGGATTTGCTCAGTGAAAAATAAGGACATGTTGTGCATCGTGTAAAACTGCTGGCTGCCTTATTACAGCTGTGTAAGAATAAAAAAAGAAACACATTACAGCAGTAAGACTAACACCAGATTGTAACTGCCATGGCCAAACGTCATATCCCACCACACTGCTGTGTTCTGCAGATACATGGTATTTAGCACTGTCAGAGTTTTAATGAGCCTATTGAGGTAAATACAAGATTACTGCAAGCGTAACATAGAATTAACTCATTCTTGCTACAAAAAATATAGATTCAAGATCTTCATTGTCATTATGCAGCATAACAGCTTATCCTGTGCTGTGCAGCTGCCATGCCACAGCGTCACACTGAGGCACAGGATCCGCTCCATGGAGGCTCTGGAAAAGCTCACTGTAGAAGATATAGCCAAAGAAAAGTGGTGTAGTGTCTCCCCGGCATTTCTTACTTAGCAAACTTAGCCGGGTAAAGAGAAACGCTGCAGTATTACTGACGCTCCAGTTTGTTTTATCCTCCAATGGTTGCATATGTGTTAAAATAACAACATAACGCTGGAAACCAATGAATACTCTCAGGAAGTCATGAAGACATAATGTTACCTTACGCATCAAGTGCAGCTCTTGCTCAGCTCTCCTGCAGCTTGTTTCTTGGAAGCAGCCTTCTCCTAAACAGTTTTTCTTTTCCGATATTGGCTTTTCTGCCGTAATGTCCCTCACGTTAAAAAGTTTACAATGATTTGATGTAGTAAGCTAGCCAAGCTCTGGCCCTCGCTTCGTTGCCTCTACAAGTGCTCCAAGCCTCTGAAAGCGCACGATTCGTGCACGAAGAGGGGTACACAGAGGGTTTGAGGGGGGAGCGAGACAAAGCAGCTGAGGTTGATAGACATAACACCGACCAGGCCGGTTATATTGGATGGTGTTTTTAAGTCCTGTCTGTTCCACAGGTGACTACATATTTTTATTTTTTTGTTTGAGCATTTAATTAATTGGCTACAATCGGGGTGGGAAGGTGATTTTAGGCAATATAGTAAAAATGCACCTGGAAAGTGTCTCCTATCCTACCTTTAATGAAATGAGGTACAGTTGGCCGGGGGCAAAGGTCATGTCGTCTGGTTTATTTACTTTCTGCTCCGCACACTCATACAGTCAAGCTACGTCCTTCTTTAGCCCTGTACAGCTCCTCCAGGTGCATTTCAAATAAAGGTCCTCCTGTAGCAGTAATAGTATTAAACATTAAATACACAGTTCTGAATGTACTGTCCTCATTTAGCCTTACTCCTAAATTAGACAACCAGCTAACGTTTAGGTCCTCCAGTAACTACACAAGGCCTACCTTTCTTGGTTTTTATTGAAATTCTTGATATAAAACTGAAAATTACGCAATATAAAACTCAGCATTGTATATTCCCACGTTGGATGAACGTAAATGTATCGCAAATCTAACATGACTTCGTATAAGTTTACTTGTAAACACAATTACCTGTAAGACAAAAAAATATAAATCTAATATTTACAGATGCATGGAAACCAAACTAATGAAATGCATTCAGCAAAACCTGGACAGAGTTCTGACTCTGACAGATTTGCAGATTTACACAACAACAGCAAGTAAACTCCATGTATCAAGATATTTACATAAATTAGCAGTAATAAAACAAAAAAAGATGTAAATTATCTTGTAATGACACATGAACCAGGTAAAGGATGTGTTTTATCTCAAATCATAATGTTTTCCTCATCCTAACCAATTTCTTTTTCATTACCCTTAAATCTGCTAAGTATTTCCAACTGTCCTAACTGTAAGTGGACGCCTTTCCAGGGCAATCGAGAAGAAACTGGTGTATTATAACTTAACTGTGTTTTCCTAAACCTAACCAAGCACTTTCAATGCCCCAATCAAAGCAAGCAGCAGTTAAAAGCTAAACTTTACACTTTAAAGCCTAACAATAGAAATTGCAGACAGAAAAAAAAAATCTAAATCGGAAGTCTTTATTTGACCCTTTAACAAAACATAAAAAACAAATAAATACAAATAATTAGCATATATGCTTTTATTATTGTGTGATGTCAGAGTCTTCCCAGACCTCCTGGAATCTACTAGGACCTTCTTGGTCTTGTTGATTTTAAGAACCAGATTCTTCTTTGTGAGGCGCTGGACCTCATCTCTGTAGTGTATCTGATCATTGTTGGATATGAGGCCCACCACGGTGGTATCACAACCATGTTCGTGGGGTGGATGGCAGAGCATCCACCAGAGTCCTAAGTAAACAAAATTCCTGCTCAACCAAACAGACCTGGAACTTCCTCCCAGGTAGCAGAATTTATGGACCTTTGTACCAACTCAGATTTATTAAACAGACTCAGGTCCATAAAAACACACATAAGCCAGGATAGAAGAGAGAGAGAAAGAGACTATATACATATAAAATCACAGAATGATATTCAGAGTCACCTAATAACTTGCTGACATTTCAGCCTGCACATGCTCAGTCTGGATGAAAGAAAGATCTGAGATGCTACAATGATCCATCCAGATGTTGCTAAACATAATCAGGTTTGAGCTTGCTCACTCCTGCAGTGACAACATCTGGCTGGTGTCCTTCCTCTGGGAACCTTAAGTACAGTTCCTGTCAGGTTCCTGGGCAGGTCTCTGATGGGGGATATGGGTGGTTCTTGGGCCTGCAGGGCGCTGGCTGTCCATGCGGCCTGTGCCTTGGTGGGTCTGTATGTCATTGTCCAGTGTTACTCTGTGGTGCTGGTGGGCTCCACTCAGGGACCTCCTGGGTTGACCGTCCCTGCTTTGGCTCTCCTAGGCTCTGTACTCTATGGGCCTGCTGGACCCTCAGACCTTGAGCCCTTTCATGCCTGTCTGGGGGCTGGTTGCGGTTGTGGCCTCCTCGGAAGCATGTGGCTCATCCCTGTGGCATGGTTCCACGCTCCCGCGTGCTCACGGAGCTGTTCCTCCTTCCGGCTGCTGTCTGTGTCTGTACTCCCGACGACTGTTCATTAAGATCTGTCAAGGAGATTAAATGACGTCTTCTGGTTCTTTCATGCTTAGATGTAGCAGCTGGATGTCGAGTTGTGCCTATTGTTATACGGTTATTTACCTATTTTCTTTACATAGCCCCTTTTCAAGCATTGAAACTGTTTATATTGTTAATGTTGTGATTACGACAGGCTAGTCTGTTTTTCTTTCCACGTTTTATTTCTGTTCCTGTTCTCTTCTCCTTTTTACGCTTCTGTTTCACTCTTTTTTCCTTAGTTTACGGCTGACTATCTGCCATCCTTCTGCATGGACAGAAAAGGGTTAAAAAACAGAAATATTCACAAGCTAATCTGCTCGTTAATGCTGTGGTTAGGTGTCCGTGTAGTCCAAGCCTGTGAGGGTTACGTCTCTGTCCATGCTGCTACTCCATGTTAGCATACTTCTCTACCGATTCAGCAAACCATCTTCACATGACTCATCCCACCTTTTGATGCTTTGTGCTGCTGGACGAGGAGAGTTGAACTTTGCCATTAAATTCTTTAAAACAAGAGTCTTCCTGTAGAAGCGGCAGCCTGCAGTGTTTCCCAGGCTGTGTCATAAGGTTGCCCTTCATGAGATTTTTCCTTACAGTTTTTTTAATTTTTTTTTTATCTTTTTGAGATTGGTTGTGAATGTAGAGCATAAATACTTTACCACAGAGAGGAGCTGAGGATAACCTTTCCTTCTGTACAGTGATGACGTAGCAATATTTAACATGGAGGAGTGGTAACCTAGTGCAGTTGCAGATTGATTGTGACTCTAATCTGGCTTCCGGTTTATTTCAGTATGGAATTTAAGATTCATTACTTGGAGCGCTCGTTACGGTGAGGCACCCGGTTATATAAGAGGGCTTCTGAAGCCATGTCTTCCTGGCAGGTCCCTGAGGTCCCGTGACCAGGGCCTGCTGATGTTGCCCCAAACAAAAGTGAAAATTAAAGAAGACAGAGCTTTCTGTTCAGTGGCACTCAGACTCTGGAACTTTCTTCCTTTGGTCTTGAGATCGGTGGACTCTGTGGTAACTTTTAAAAGCCTGCTTTTTATTAATTAATTAATATATTTATTTATTTATTTGCATTGTTGGCCCCTGTGATGCACCTTGTGATTTTATATCTTGAAAGGTGCCATAAGTTGAGTTTTACTTACTTACTTACAGAGTTGGGTTTGGGCCAGGACAACTTGGGTTTGAGTTCCAGGTGTGCCAACATTTATCCCCGGGCATCGTATAATGGCAGGCTGCGAGTCCAACTAGGACGGGTCTAATGCATACATCATTTCTCAATTGAAATCAATAAAATAAAAATGATCTTTAAAATAAAAATGATTATCTTGCTTATAACAGTTTGATCTAAAAAGCATCAAGAAAGTAAAGCTATTTACCCAATGTAATATTTTGTTTTGAAGACATCTAGAAATATAAAGCAGCACGTGATAAATCATTTATAGGGAGAAAGGTTGTTTCCTCAATTTCATGTTAACTTTAGTAATTATTAGCATAAATTTTCTATGTAATCCACATAATCATACAGTATGTGTGGGTCTCATGTGGTCCAGATGTGGCACTTATGGCTCAGTAAGGCCCAGAGGACTGCCAAATGTCATTCACCTAGGTAGATTTATTTCTGGTTGATCTTAGATACCCACGTTCAGCCTGAGTCAACAACATCCCTGAAAACCCAATGCAAAAGCTGAATATGAGTTTATAATGGCAGTAAAATTACTCATTTAATTTTAATATTGTGACTTCACAAGTTGGCAGCTGTATTAGACTCCATAACTTTCACTACAAACTATGATTTTGTATATAAAAAGCTCTCTGGCTTGAATTTTGTGACCTTGGTGCTTAATTCTTATGTGGAAAATGTTCATCTCTAAAATGGCATCAAGTAAAAGTACTCAACTACAGTGGTTATCCAGATGTCTGAGAATATTGTGTTCTGATCTTTTTAAATCAGATTTTTTTAAATCATAGTGATCAATATGTAGAATATGAATATGAATTAACCACAAAATCAAGTGGAAATGAATTCTTGACCAACCTCTTTTCTTGCAGAAGGTCACTCCTCTGATCCACGACACAAAGAAAAGTTCATCACACACCTCACAGGTACGAACACCAACAGACTGATCAGTCAGGGTTTGTGTTGTCACCTCAGCACATTTGATGGTAAATAAAGTAACTAATGCTGCATTACACTGTCATGTCATATTTTTACAGTGTGAGAGATAAGGCTTTCACACACATAGTCCATCTGCAGCGATTTTTAACTCATCACATCCCAATGCTTAGTCAGAAATCCTTGTCATTACCCAGTTCAACCCCTGTAAAGTCATTCTTTGAAATGCAGGGTGTGTCTCAGTTGGAGGCATAACTGGTGCAAAAGAAACAGTAGAAATGTTGGACAAACTTTTTGTAATATTTGAACACCCAACTATGATGTTTTGCTTACTCTGTAGTTTTTTGTTGTTGTTGTTTGTTTTTTGTCTAAACCAGATTGAATACTTTTAATGACTAAACCTAACCAATTGCTTTGGTGTGTAATATTAATATGGAAGTTTTAATGCATAAATTTAACTGAGCAGTTTAATACATAAAGCTAAACATATAGTTTTAAAACCAAACATAACCAAGAACTTCAAGACCATGAGTGAACAAAAACCTTTAATGCCTAAACCTAAACATTTACTTTAAAAATCAAACACTGTACCAAGTGTTTTAATACCTACAAAACAGAACTTTATAAATGCCTAAAGGTAATTAAGTATCCTTAATGCCTAAAACTAAATGTGTGATTTTAATACTAAACTCTTTTAATACCCAAGGTTAAAAAAGTACTATTAATATCTAAACATAAATGGAGCAACACCTGCAAGCTAGCTCAGATAGTCAACTTGATGTGATTTGATGTGATGTTGGGGGATAATGTGAATTGCTTTGGAATTTACATGCCACCACAAATGTATCCTTCTATTCTGTGCGGTCTATTTAAGCTGCCAAGTTCATGTCTGGTTGTCTGCCCGATGGTTGCTGCTGCTGCTCCTCAACACTATATACAGCATCGTGTTTTGTAGTTTCCCCTCCACCCCAACATCAACCTTTAGGCTCTGATGTCTCTAAAATAAAATTAAGAAAATATATGCACGAGGAGTGATGGGTTTGGTTGTAGATGCCAAACTTCAGACTTATTCTCTAATATAGATTTAAAAATATTTACATATAAGTTGTTTGACAGAACTATGAACTTAAAATTCCTAAAGCTAACCAAGAACATTTAATGCCTTACGCCAACCAAGAATGTTTAATGCCTAAAGCTAACCGATAAATGTTTAATGGGTAAAGCTAACAAAAAAAAAAAAAGACTACTCCAGCTTCTGGTCCAGAACCACCCTCAGGTATTTGTAAGACTTCAAAGTCTCTATGTCCTCCCCATCGATGCAGACCGATGAAATCCACCATCAGCTCCTTAGTCTCAGTGGTGGTCAGGACAAGATTATTCTCTTTATTCCAGACTGATAAGGCCTCTACAAGATCCCTGCACTCCCTCTCCTGTCCACCACTCACAGATGCCATAACAGCTGTATCGTCTGAATATTTCTGTATGTGGCAGGACTGTGAGCTGTATCGAAAGTCTGATGTGTAGAGTATGAAAAGAAAAGGAAGTAAAACAGTCCCTTGTGGAGCCCCAGCATTACATTTCTTTGTCCCAGAAACATATCTCCTACCCTGACAAACTGAGGTCTGAAATAAATAGTCAAACAGTCCTAAATTTATGATGTCAAGAAGGGGGCCACACCACCTACACATTGGTTTGTCTCTCAGGGTCAGGGTCAGATTCGTTAGGGTCCTTATGCATTTGTTTAATGCCTAACACTAACCAAGAAGTTAAATGTTGAGAGCTAGCAAATGATGTCTATTCCATTGATCTAACGAAGGACATTTAATGGCTAATGCTATCCAAGTACGTCTGACACCTAAAGCTATCAAAGATTGTTTGATGCCTAAAGCTAGTAAAGAACATTTAACCCCTGAAGTTAGCCTAGAACATCAGATGCCTAAAGTTATTGAAGAATGTTTAATGTCTAAAGCTAACCAAGAACACATGATGCCTAGAGCTATCCAAGAACACCTAAGACCTAAAACTAACCAAGAATGTTTCATACCTAAAGGCAACCAAACAATTTTTATACTTAAAGATAACAACTTTCAATGCTTTAAACAATGAAAACAGTTATCAAAAGCAAATCTAAAGATCAAATATGTGAAAAGGAGTTTTGAAAAATATTTGTTGTTTATCATAGTAAAGGGTGACATGTCAAAATGAAGCTGTAGATCAGCTTCCTGCATGTTGAGAGCTTATGTTACAGGTGGATCCAGTGAGTTACAAGTTACAGAAAGGTATCATAACGTCATTATGTGATGAGTTGGGAAAAACAGCAAATTCAGCATATAGGCAAGGCAGTTTATTTGTACAGCACATTTCATGTACAGGACAATTCAAAGTGCTTTACATAAAACAAAAGCATTACAGATAGATATAATACCTCTGATGCCTATCTACTGGGGCAGCTATCCTGTTAAATAGCTAGGTGAAACTCTAACTGTAGCTAGACACAGCTGAACATGTAAAACATATTTAATGATTATTGACTATGGTTGATATTATCGGCAATCCTATCTACATGTAAAGGATTTGTAGCTGTCACACACAAAAAAAAAACAACAAAACTTGAGTTCTGTATGACTTTTCATTTTGCCCTCAGGTCCTCTTTACTTCAGCCCAAAGTGTGAGAAACAGTTCCACAGACTGTACTACAACACCAGGGACTGCACAGTACCTGACTGTGAGTGACGCTGCTGTCGTTTAACTTTTGTCATTGTGATTTTTCTCACTGATGCTCAAGGTAAAAAGTAAAAACCTCCTCTCCTGAAAATGAGGTTTTTACAGCGTCTTGTGATCATTTCCACAGAAAGATTTGCTACAAAACTTAATTTGTTTTATCAAACATATGATTAACATAAACTCAGAAATGTGCATTACTGACTAACAGTTTAGAAAAATTACACTTTTAAAGCAAATAGTTCAAATAATTGGACTTCACAACTAGATTTTGGTGAGGAGTCTTAAGACCTTGGCCACAATGCAGAGATATAAGTTATAAATAAGGTTTATGGAGTGGCTATTCTGGTGAGGAAAACAAGGGAAGTTTCCCTAGATAAACAAATAAGCTAAAAACATATTAGGTGTAAATGTTATTCACACACATACACACGTCAGTCTTTCTGTCGAATATGGAGCAATGTTTAGATTATGTATTTGTGGGAGTGTAACTATAACCCGATTATAAACCCATATGCAAACCGCATCAGTCCAGGAAACCAGTCAGAATGTCCTGAAGTTTCAATCTGAAAGTCTGCTGGTTGCTGTTTAATCTCTCCTCAGTGTTTGCCGCTCATTCATGCTACTGCAGGAATTACAGATGAAGAGCAAGATAAGGCATGTTTTAACACAACCGCACTGTTATACGTTATCAGTGTAATCACTTCAGAACAGCAGCAGCTCTTATTATTTAAATCATGCATGCAGTTTGGTGTTTGTACTGGGTTGATGGTGGGTGGGGGGCACACAAAGATGTGTGTACAGGTGTGGGTGCAATTCTATTTCTGCCATTGACAGACCACTGCAGACATTGCAAGAACATCTTGATAAATATATTTTCTTTTGTATATAATTCTGAGCCATGAAGTAATTTTCTGTTATTAATAGTGATAACAACATTCCATAACATGGGTTTTCTGTTGTAAAAACCCTACTCCCTTCGCTACAAACTGTGATCTAGGGAAAATCAGAAGGTCAGTAACTGTGGCTCTCAGTGGTCCGAAGGAAACATACCAGGTCATTAAGTCCAAGTCTTTCTGCAGGTTTTTTAATTATTTGGAGGTTATGGAGGGAATGCTGACTAATTCCTTCCTAGGTAACATGAATAACAGTAGTCAAGATGAGAACAGACTGAAGCTGTAGATCTTTTTGAAAGTGAACAGCTGAAAGAAATATGCTAATTTTATCTGGTAAAAGCAAGACTGAACTACATCTTTGACCTGAGCGTCAAAACTAATGTTAGAATGCCCTTTAAGGCTGAGCTAGAAAAGGGAGAGAGAGAGAGAGAGAGAGAGAGAGAGAGAGAGAGCATGTTAGCTACTTTGGAGCAGAGAAAGTTGCTTCGAGAAACTTCCTGTTTAGCGGTAAATGTTTTGGTACCAGCTTTAGCTATAAACACCACACAGCTCTGCTGTCCTGTGTCTGTTTCATCACTGCTGGGTAAAGAGAAGGGCCCTAAGCCTGAAGCTAGCTGCTTCTAGCTGCAGGGTAAATTGAAGAGAGCTAACCCTGAAGCTAGCAGCAGCTAGCTGCTGGGTATAGTGAAAGAAGCTAAGCCTGAAGCTAGCTGCTGCTAGCTGTTGTGACCAAGCGCATACAGACACTGCTGGTATAAATCCAGCTTCAGGCTAATTTCATGTTTTCATACAGGAATTTACATGCACATGATCTAATCTAAACCCACGTTTTTAACATCTTTAGAATTATAGTCAGTTCTGGTTTGATTCTATATCAGATTAATCCGTTTGATTATTGTATACAGCTACAATGAGATTAAATTAATTCAGCTGTGATGGTTAAGTTTAGGGGCCTGTAAACACTTTTGTCCTCACAAATGCACAAATCTGTATATAGACTTGTTTTTCTACTTAATTGGGACCAAACTCTGATTGGACATCAACTTAAGGGAACTTCCTGTAAATGCTGGAGGTGCCTTTTTGTCACAGTGATTTGTAAGTGATAGCAGTTGTTTTAGGGTCAGGGTTACAATTAGGTGCTATGTGTGCAGGCCATGTAGAAGCAGCTGCATTTTTTTCTGTCGAAGGTGAAAGTTAGAGGAACTGGGAAGGTTGAAACTTGTCCAGTGGTTGTTTACATAAAGCTGACAGTTTATTGGCTGATGTGTGTCAGACAACATTGGTGGGAAACTGTTTATTTAAGCTGAGTTTTCTTAACTTCACCACAGGGTGTAGGTGTCGCTATGCGTTTACAGAATAGACTTAATGTCCCATGTAATTAATGAGTAAACAGTGAAGTTGTGTTCATACAAACTGGTTTACAGTAAAGCCCAGGATTTACACCAGTGTGACAGAGTCACGTGAATCTGATGAGCTGGCTGTCTTTTGATTGTGTGAGCTCCTTTCTATTTATGTAGTCGTTGACTTCTGCTGAACATGAGAAATTCAGGGTTTGGATTTGTTTTATCATTTGTAGGGTTGTATGTTTTGCGAGTGACAGACACAAACAGACAAATGGTGCAGAACTTCATTGCCTATTTTACAAGCCAAAAAACATGAACAATAATACAATTATGTACATTATTAGATATGTATGATTTTACTACTTATTGGTGTCATGTTGTGGAGGACTGAATTTGCCAAAATAAATATAGAAATAAAAAAATGTCTCAATAAAGAAACTGATGACTTATACAAAAATATTTAAAATATTTTTTACATTAGAAACATATGAAATATTGCATACATTTATGTTTCGTTTATAATGTACTGTTTTAATTGTACTTACTGTACTAATATTCCTGTTTATTGGTATGTATGTTGAACATATAATTTTCAGTTTAATTTATTTATCTGTTCAGTGATTTTTTTATTCTTTTTTCACTTTTATTTTTATGCCTGTATTTATTTCTGTNTGTGATTTTTTTTATTCTTTCTTCACTTTTATTTTTATGCTTGTATTTATTTCTGTATATCCTTTTAGATTTTCCTATCACCAAAATGATTTATTTCTGTATTTATTTATTTTTTTGATTGACACTTTTTTATTCACAGTCATATTTATGATCTCATTATTCCCAATCTAGCATTTTTTTCCTCTATTTATTTTTCCAAGCATTTATCTCTGTACCTCCTTTTTATAATTCTGTTTGCATTTCTGCCTGATTACGTAAATGAGTGCGTGGCCTTTCAAGGGGGTGTCTTTGGGGGCAGATCCTCACGTACTGGTCAATCAACTCTGAGCAGGTCACAGTACAGGAAGAACTATGCAGCCCAGCCTCGCTGGCTCTACCTGACCTGACCTGTTAACATCCTCCCAGTTACTACAGCTGGAACATCCTCCCAGTTACTGACACTGGAACATCCTCCCAGTTACTGCAGCTGGAACATCCTCCCAGTTACTGCAGCTGGAACATCCTCCCAGTTACTGCAGCTGGAACATCCTCCCAGTTACTGCAGCTGGAACATCCTCCCAGTTACTGCAGCTGGAACATCCTCCCAGTTACTGCAGCTGGAACATCCTCCCAGTTACTGCAGCTGGAACATCCTCCCAGTTACTGCAGCTGGAACATCCTCCCAGTTACTGCAGCTGGAACATCCTCCCAGTTACTGCAGCTGGAACATCCTCCCAGTTACTGCAGCTGGAACATCCTCCCAGTTACTGCAGCTGGAACATCCTCCCAGTTACTGCAGCTGGAACATCCTCCCAGTTACTGCAGCTGGAACATCCTCCCAGTTACTGCAGCTGGAACATCCTCCCAGTTACTGCAGCTGGAACATCCTCCCAGTTACTGCAGCTGGAACATCCTCCCAGTTACTGCAGCTGGAACATCCTCCCAGTTACTGCAGCTGGAACATCCTCCCAGTTACTGCAGCTGGAACATCCTCCCAGTTACTGCAGCTGGAACATCCTCCCAGTTACTGCAGCTGGAACATCCTCCCAGTTACTGCAGCTGGAACATCCTCCCAGTTACTGCAGCTGGAACATCCTCCCAGTTACTGCAGCTGGAACATCCTCCCAGTTACTGCAGCTGGAACATCCTCCCAGTTACTGCAGCTGGAACATCCTCCCAGTTACTGCAGCTGGAACATCCTCCCAGTTACTGCAGCTGGAACATCCTCCCAGTTACTGCAGCTGGAACATCCTCCCAGTTACTGCAGCTGGAACATCCTCCCAGTTACTGCAGCTGGAACATCCTCCCAGTTACTGCAGCTGGAACATCCTCCCAGTTACTGCAGCTGGAACATCCTCCCAGTTACTGCAGCTGGAACATCCTCCCAGTTACTGCAGCTGGAACATCCTCCCAGTTACTGCAGCTGGAACATCCTCCCAGTTACTGCAGCTGGAACATCCTCCCAGTTACTGCAGCTGGAACATCCTCCCAGTTACTGCAGCTGGAACATCCTCCCAGTTACTGCAGCTGGAACATCCTCCCAGTTACTGCAGCTGGAACATCCTCCCAGTTACTGCAGCTGGAACATCCTCCCAGTTACTGCAGCTGGAACATCCTCCCAGTTACTGCAGCTGGAACATCCTCCCAGTTACTGCAGCTGGAACATCCTCCCAGTTACTGCAGCTGGAACATCCTCCCAGTTACTGCAGCTGGAACATCCTCCCAGTTACTGCAGCTGGAACATCCTCCCAGTTACTGCAGCTGGAACATCCTCCCAGTTACTGCAGCTGGAACATCCTCCCAGTTACTGCAGCTGGAACATCCTCCCAGTTACTGCAGCTGGAACATCCTCCCAGTTACTGCAGCTGGAACATCCTCCCAGTTACTGCAGCTGGAACATCCTCCCAGTTACTGCAGCTGGAACATCCTCCCAGTTACTGCAGCTGGAACATCCTCCCAGTTACTGCAGCTGGAACATCCTCCCAGTTACTACAGCTGGAACATTTTCCCAGTTATTGCAGCTGGAACATCCTCCCAGTTAAATCGATAAATAAATTACACTGAAATTTACATTGAAGTAAATAAATAAGGGTGGGATTTCCAAAGAAAAGTACGTACTTCTCCCCACTTTTTCTTTCTTTTTCTATATAGTTTGTCATTCTTTCGTTTGTTCTTCATTCATTCATTCATTCATTCA
>CM047998.1:4887456-4901800 GCA_026261665.1 Melanotaenia duboulayi
AAAAAGTCTATATGGACAATATGGGCAAAGAAAAACTCCTACAATGATTCTTACATTTGCTTTGACTTTTACTGCTTTTTTGACAAATGAATCTAAGATATTCTATTTTTGTATCGTTGGCTTAATTTTAATCAATAATATTCATCTATTTTTACACGTCAGGCCTGTCATATTCAGAATGGTTTGGACAGCAATGCTTTTACCACATTCTGACATTCTGGCATAGAGGATGTGGTTTATGAATGTGTGGATGTGGTCAGCATGGAATAGCTGCCACATTTCTGTCAGCCTGTGGCTACACATGTAGCTACCATCACCAAATAAGAATGAGAAGTGAATGGAGACAATGTAAAGCGCTTAGGGTACCCTCCTCTTCTTCAGTAATGCTGCCGTACACTCTGGATTATGCTACAGAACCTTGATCCAGTTCTATACCATCACAGAACCCTGATCCAGTCCTATACCATCACAGAACCCTGATCCAACCTTATACCATCACAGAATTCTGATCCAGTCCTATACCATCACAGAACCCTGATCCAACCTTATACCATCACAGAATTCTGATCCAGTCCTATACCATCACAGAACCCTGATCCAACCTTATACCATCACAGAATTCTGATCCAGTCCTATACCATCACAGAACCCTGATCCAACCTTATACCATCACAGAATTCTGATCCAGTCCTATACCATCACAGAACCCTGATCCAACCTTATACCATCACAGAATTCTGATCCAGTCCTATACCATCACAGAACCCTGATCCAACCTTATACCATCACAGAATTCTGATCCAGTCCTATACCATCACAGAACCCTGATCCAACCTTATACCATCACAGAATTCTGATCCAGTCCTATACCATCACAGAACCCTGATCCAACCTTATACCATCACAGAATTCTGATCCAGTCCTATACCATCACAGAACCCTGATCCAACCTTATACCATCACAGAATTCTGATCCAGTCCTATACCATCACAGAACCCTGATCCAACCCCATATCATCACAGTATCCTGATCCAGTTGCATATCATTACAGGACCCTGATCCAGTTCCATAGCATCACAGTACCCTGATCTAGTCTCATACAATCACAGTACCCTCATTTAACCCCATGACNTCCTGATCCAGTTCCATATCATTACAGGACCCTGATCCTGTTCCATAGCATCACAGTACCCTCATTTAACCCCATGACATCAGAGCCCTGACCCAGAGATCAGGAATACTGATTGGTCTGACTACAATCCAGGTAGTAGCATCTGTGAAGTCTGTATTGTATGTGGTTGTTGTTCATGTGGTTCTATCAGCTTGACGATGGTTCGGAACCCAGGTCCATCTGAGGGATCAGAGATCTTTCACACACTGAAATTCCTCCAGACTGACTCAATGCTTTCATGATATTCTGACTGTAGAGGAAGAAATATGGAAATCCCTTCAATCTTTCTTTGAGGAATATTGGTTTTGAGAAATTTATTCCCATCTCAGTTTTTTTTTTATTTGTTGCAGGTCTGAAATACAAAAGTGGATGTATATTAACCAATAAATGAACCTGATGGGACAAAAAAAAGTTTTGGTTCATGCTGTCAGCATTTCAAGTCTCAGGAAATGTAAGATTTTTTTTCCATACTGTCCCAACTTTTAGTTTTTTGGGTTGTAGTTTTGACTTTTGTTCAACTGTGCTGATGCAGCAACCTTTCTGGACTTAGTCGACTCAGTGTGACTGTTTTCATGACTCACCTGGACTCTGTTGACCAAGTCAATCCTCCAAACTGGGAGGTTTTCAACAGCTCATCTGATTTCCTGATGGACATCATCTTTCTGGGGATTTTTTGGCACAAGACTCTTCCATACTCCTGCAGTACTCCGTTGAACTTCACTGGAACTGGAAACCAGTTTTTAACCTTCAGCGACAGTCCTAATGGTTTAAAAGGAGCTGTCTGGAGGTGGACTGCTGTTCCAGGACCAAACCTGGGAAATCTTTTTCAGTGATCTGTATTTTTTACTGAGGATTATGGACCCCTGCCTACCTTTTACCGGATGATGTCAAACGCGCTGAATTTGTTTAATGATGCGTTATAGTAACTAATAAATAAAAGATATTCCAGTATATTTATATTGTTGAAGATGCCACCCAGTGTGCAATATGTACATACTAAAAGGAATAAAAACATGTTTGATACATATTTTTGCCAAACTGAGACTTTTTATTCAGCCTTGTTCTTGTCAAGCTGGAAGACAGGTGCACTTTATGCACCTGGTTGGTTTGGGAACATCTATATCTGAACCAGTATTTGATGGAGGCGTCAGGTCTACGTGGGTTTTTCCTGCAGAGGGATTCCTTCTGGTTTAATTGGCGCTGCTGGTGTTGGCAGAGCCGTGAAGAGTGACTAACGGGTGTGAAATATGTTGAGATTTCGGACTGTTGAAAGTGATTATTTCAGTTTTGGTTGTCTCAGAGTATCGGCTCCGTCGGATTTGGTGCATGAGTATCTACCTCAGCCACGTAAAAACTGGTTTTGAACTTAATTTAGGCTCTAATTTAGAAATATTCAAGTGGATTGTTGTTTAATTTCTGATGGATTATTTTATGTCTTATTGTTGTACATGAATTTGTGTGAATCTCTTTTGTCTCCTTGTACATTTCTCTTCTTACATGTTGATGATTTTAGGTCGTAGGTGTTGGTTTGTACTTGTGTTGCATCAGGTTAAGGTGGTTTTGAAGAATTTTGTGGTCATTTTCCTCTGTTTGTTACTRGTTTAATCAGTTTCCAGTTTTGTTTTATGTAAGTATTTGGTGGTTTTGTCTCATGTAACATCAGTTTGTTGTTTTTTATTTTAAGTATGATAAAGGCACATTGTAGTTGGTTAAGGTTCAGTTGGCGGCTGTATTGTTATTATTTTTTAATTGTTTGTAGTTATGTCAGATTTAGTGTTTGTTTCCCCTTTTTGTTCATTTATTGATGTATCTTGACAGTTATTTGGTTGTTGTGTTGTGGTTTTCTGACAGGTTTTCATCTCTCATGAGTTTCTGATGAATTCATGCTAGTGTTTGGTCATCTTGTGACTATATTCAGTTTTATTTCAGCTAAAGTGTTTTTTTTAGGTAATTTTGATTCAACTTCAGTTTGGTGTAAGTTTTGCTCCCTTTCTGGTCATTTTCTGTTGTTTAGTGGCCATTTTAAGGTACTCTCACACTTTTCAGTGAGTTAGTTCTTGTCCATTTTGGTGTTTAAGGATAAGTCTCCCCCCTCCACCCTCGCTGCTGGGTCTCCGGCCTGATCTGAGCTGCTTGGATGTCATCTGAGTATGCCTCTGACAGGGTGAACCACATTGCAGCGCTGTTTACTTTGGCTGCTGCACGGTTTCAGGTTTAAAGTGAACATTTCCTCTACCTTCCTCACTTACATGCACTCCTCCTCCTCCTCCTGCTGTGTATCAGCATTGGCCAGCGTTTTAGAAAACTCATCAACAATGACACTCGCTCTATAAAACATGTTTTGAAACAGAGGAAAGTGACGTTGCAGCTGCATGGCTTTGATCCAGGCGTTGCCATGGTAACTGTTTAAGTTATAATATACTGCTGAAGTAATAATAGCCAAGATGACGAGGTAATGATCTGTCTGTCTGTCTCTTTGACTTGATGAACCCAAAATATTGCTCGCAGTCATTTTATTGTAATTAGGCAAACTGTCAAGGAGGTGTGTGTCTGTGTGTGTGTGTGTGTGTGTTTGCAGTCCGACCAGCTCTGCCACAGTTTTGGCAACAACTTACATTCATGCCATCAGACTGATGCAGAGCCTCAGTCGTTCTCTGCTGAGGTGAGTTCACCTGCCAGTTGTCAGCCAGGTTCATATGGAAGCTGTCAGTCAGCACTGATCCAGAAAACAGACCCAGACCAGCTGGAAGGCTGAGTCTCAGTCAGGGTCTCAGTCTCCCTCCAAACTGACCTGGTCCAGTTTGTCAAGGGGGAAACCAGTTCTGTAATTCCTATAGTGAAGTCCATGTAAGAACTAAGAACCATAAAATGTGCTGGTCCTGCAGTGACCTACAGAGGGCACCACACTGGCATCTTCCACTTATGAACTAAATGATGTTGAGATGGGGATATTGAGAGTCTGTAACCAAAATCCCTTTACAGGTCATAATTTTTCCTTGTGTCTTTGTGGCAAAGCACCAGTTAGTGTTCTTTTTTAGTCTGGATTCTGGATTCAGTCAATATGGGCTGTTTGGGCTGATTTATAGAACACTGGCGGCGCACACGGGTGAAGTGGTTCTTAGTTCTTCAGTCTGGTGCTTGTTTTTGTTTGTTTCGTTTATTGTTTCTGTACTATTAAAATCACTTACAGTTGTCTGAACTTCATTGGCCTCCATCTATGGTAAAACATGCCCAACACCGGCAAATTTCATTTAAAAATATCAACATCCCGGAGGTCATAGCGAGACCACGTGGATCTCCGTGGATGGTTAAGGCCCATTTATGCTCAATGCAGAAGAAGGATACGCAGATGGATGGACAGTTTCATCCGTCTTTTATGTCAGGAGCTGAGCTATCCATCACTTGACGCAGAAGACGAAGCAATACCGCCGGAAATCGTGGGGGCAGTGCTGTGCGGAATAACTAACATGCTGCCAGGGAAAGAAACAAACCAGAGAAGAAGAGGAGGATCAGGAAGGGAACAAAAATGCATGATGAACACAGCAGCTGTAGAAATTGCGCAAGCTTTTAAAGAAAGACTATATGAACTAGTATATAGTAGTAGTATATATTGAACTCAGCACTGCTCACTAGTGGAGGAATTGACTTAACCATGGCAACGTAAAACATGCATGGAAGTATGAGGACACATGGAAGTATGAAAACCGCACAGATCCAAAACAAACAGATCCATTACCTACAAAATGGACAAATTGTTTTCATTACGGAGACGTGGTTTCACCNGCCAGCACTACAGAGCATCTTCCTCTCAAACAACAGATCCATCACCTACAAAATGGACAAATTGGAGTTACTGATGGCCACACACAGTTTTGTATGGAATTGCAGGGATGTTTTCATTACGGAGACGTGGTTTCACCAACTGATCCCTGATGCTGCAGTGGAGCTAACGGTCCACATGCTAAGAGCATCAGGCTCTGTTTACGTGTTTGATCCAGCTGTACTCCTAATTTAGAGGTTTTGACTGTCTCGTGCAGACCTACAGAGTCACTCTCCTCCTCCACCTTGCTGGATCTGACCAGCTATGTGAACAGGGTCCACTCCATCAGATTCTTGGGCATGCAGATCTCTAATGACCACTCCTGGACCGCCAGCACCACGTTGGCAGTGAAGCAAGCCTAACAGCGACTCCATTTCCTAAGGGTGCTTTGGAGCAACAACCTGGAGGAAAAGCTGCCGGTGTCATACTAAAGAGCCACCATAGGTGTCATTCCTGTGTCTGGACCTGGATCTGGAGTCATCCAGGTGTCTGGATCTGAATCTGGAGTCATTGCTGTGTCTGGACCTGGATCTGGAGTCATCGATGTGTCTGGATCTGAATCTGGAGTCAATGCTGTGTCTGGACCTGGATCTGGGGTCATCGCTGTGTCTGGGCATAGATCTGGAGTCATCAATGTGTCTGGACCTGGATCTCGACTCATTGCTGTGTCTGGACCTAGATCTAGATTCATCAATGTGTCTGGATCTGAATCTGGAGTCAACGCTGTGTCTGGACCTGGATCTGGACTCATCACTGTGTCTGGACCTGGATCTCGACTCATTGCTGTGTCTGGACCTAGATCCGGAGTCATCGATGTGTCTGGATCTGAATCTGGAGTCAATGCTGTGTCTGGACCTGGATCTGGAACCAATGTTGTGTCTGGACCTGGATCTGGGGTCATCGCTGTGTCTGGACCTAGATCTGGAGTCATCGATGTGTCTGGACCTGGATCTGGAGTCATCACTGTGTCTGGACCTGGATCTGGTGTCATCACCGTGTGTGGACCTGGATCTGGAGTCATTGCTGTGTCTGGACCTGGATCTGGATCCAATGCTGGACCTAGTAGTATTACTAATTATTTTCATCACCTTATCACCATTATAAAACTTACATCATAAGAGACCACATCATAACCAGTCTGACGCCTACTGGGAGTCAGGGCTAGAAACCAAACACTAGATGCCAGCTGCTACTGATGTGGGACCAGTAGAAGNAGCCAGATACCACTGATTTGGAACCAGTAGAAGCCAGCTGCTACTGATGTGGGACCAATAAAAGTCTGTTGCTACTGATCTGGAACCAGTAGGAGCAAGCTGCTACTGATCTGGAATCGGTAGGAGCAAGCTGCTACTGATGTGGGACCAGTAGAAGCCAGATTCCAGGCCAGATTAATTAAAACAGTAACAGTTTAAAGCGGTATAAGGTTAAAACTCAATTAGTATCGACTGGCCCTTGTGCCAGGGTGCTGTACTTGTATCTGGAGGGCCTGAAATAGACACAGAATATTCAACAATACAAAATTACTGAGATGGAAAAGAAGGTGAGCATTTGTTGTGATGGATAATTACTGGGGATCAGGGTTTCCTTTCCCGAGAACCATTGGCATGCTCCACCAGGCCAGACAAGTCTGAAACATGCAACTGAGCCTGTAACTACCATGTTGTGTCGTGTGTAAAGAAATCAATATTAAACTCAAGCAATGAGTAAGACTTTGTCCTGAACAGACTTTTGAAACTGTTGCAGCAGCTAGTCTGAGCCAAAGAAAGCTTCCACAAGGTCACGAGAGGGATGATTTACAGAGTCTAAAACACGTGAGTCAGTCTGGAAGTACTTTCCTGTTGTATAAACTAAATCAGTAATTACATTACTTAAAGCAATAGTTACGTCTCTTAATAAGCGGAAGGTAGACTAAAATCACAGCCTTCGATGTACTCAGAGTTCCGACATCCGTTGACTTCGTTGTAAGAGCAGTCATGTGGGTCATGGAGCCTCCAANATGGTCATGTGGGTCATGTGGGTCATGGAGCCTACAATAGTTCCAAAGACGCCCGCGCTGCTAGACTCTAGTACGAAACAGACAGCAGCGATCGTTTTTACTGAGGGTGAAAACGAAATAAACACACACGTTTGTCATCACATGCATTATGTTAATGTTGATTTGAGTGATGATCAAGTCATGTTTGACAANAATTAATTATTATGTTAATTTTGATTTGAGTGATGATCAAGTCGTGTTTGACAATAAATAAGTGTAACCAGCACAATAATTTCATACACTTTTTGGAGGGAAATATTCATCTCAGCCAACAAGCTAGCTTTTATTAAAGATCAGACATGATGGTCCTCGTTTGCCTCTATATTTCTTACTCATAACCGTCCTTACAATTCACTTTTGTAAGGTTAGATGATTAGCTTGTTACGGCTTACTTTCATCTATTAAAGCCAGCCGTGTGGTAGCATGCAATGTCCCAGCAGTATGGACTTCAAGTCAAAGACACAACGTAGACAACACTGAAGATCCCCTTCAGACAGGACTGTGTCTGCATTTCAATGGTTTGTATCCAAAAGTCCAAATCTGCACCGTCTCTCTTAAACTGGCTTTTTTTTTATTTTAAACTTGATCATCCTTAGTTTAAATTCTTCCTTTTTTTATTTTAAATTATGCTTCATATATTCTTATGTTTTTAATGTCTTTGTAAAGCCCTTTAATCTCCGTGTTGTTGAATTGTGCTGTAAAAATAAAGCTGCTTTGCTTTGAATGTAAAAGGAAACGTCTCACTGAGTAACAACTTGGTTTAACTAAAAACTCTGCTGGGACTGGCACCGTCAAGGAGAAGAAAACAAGTAAAAACTTTAAAAAAACAAAGTAAAATAAATCAGTTTCAGTGCATAATGAAATGATAAAAATAAACCTCGGGGAAGGAAAAAAGAAAAACTGATGGAGGTCAGTGTTCCTGCTTGCTGCTCCTGAATAAAGTTTTTTTTAAATGATTAAAGAATCTGATTAATTATATAACTGGAATTATACATTTATTATAGAAAACGTTACCCATGATGCTCTCCTCATCTGAAGATTTTAAGTCTTTCTAAACATCGATGTTTAAAGTTTGAGGCCCAATTTGTGTCAGTTGTTGTTACAAATGTATTTATTACTGAAGAACAATTAGCACACCGTTTCTTACTGAACCCTTTCTTAGTGTGTTTCATCTTCCATCTAGTTGCCTCTTCCTCCTCCTCTTCCTCTGCCAGACTGCTCAGATTGTTCCACATCTGTAGCAGCTTTAAAAACAACACGATCATGGGCTGTGTGGGGGTGATCTTCTTTTTCTGGTTGCAGTTTTTGTTTGTGCTTCTGGTTTTTGTCATTTGTTTCTGATCATGATTTGTTTTGCTCCTTGTGTGCAGCTCTGTTTCTGCCTCGTTAAAACACCTGGTCTGATTGCTCATCCACTTCACCTGTTCCCCGTTACTCCTTCCGTGTATATATGTCCCTGGTTTTCAGCCACTCCTTGTCAGATCCTCGTATGTTGTCATATGTGGTTTATGCTGTTTGGATTTTTCCTGTCTTCCAAACAGCGTTTGTGTACATGACCTGGAAAGGACAGCAGCATGTTACTTCAAGTTTTTAACATTTTAATTCAGCATGCACACAGAGTGACCAGTGGTTCTCAAACTTTATTTCAAAGTCCCTCATAACTCTAAACATACAACTGGAAGCAAATTCAGCTCTACTGCTCCATTTGAACTCTCAAAGTGCCCAGTTTAAAGTTAAATTTGACTGGTATTGTCATGTTCTCTTCCCTGCCTGGGCTCGTAAGTGGATTTAGATCACCTGGGTTTTTCTAACTGCTACGCTGCCTCTGCCGTGGTTCCTGCTCTGACAGGCTAATCAGTCCACTTCAGTCCACCTGGGTTTCCCAAATTTCTACTCGGTTTTTCTGTTGTCACTGCACTACTTAGTCCGTTTTCAGTCTCTCCTTCTCTGACAGATTACCAGCAACAGCACCTCACAAGTTGAACTCCAGCATTCAGTTATTGTCTCCAGATTGCCGACCTGTTTACGTCCTTGGATTACCCCTCTTGCCTTGCCCTCGTCAGATTCCTCTTGCTTGGATTTTTGGATTTCCAGATTTTGACCCACGCTTTGCTTCTGGACCATGAGCCTCGCCTGTCGTCTTGGATAAGTCTGCCTCAGTGTTCTGACCATTGCCTCTGGATTTTGGACTTTCTCAGCTCCTTTCCTTCCCCCTCCAGAACTAGACGGCTTCGTTTGAGTCTCACCGGACTCTTGCCCCTTTTTTCAATAAATCTGTTTTCTTTGTATTCCTACTCCTGTGTATGGTCCTCTGTCAATCATTACAGGTATTTAATGACACAGTCGTGGGGTTTGCAAAGCTAACCCAGGTCGTCCAAATGACTAGAGCCCAATGTAGAAATCCTGTGGGTCCATGGAAACCTTTTTGAGAACCACTGTTGCAAACAATCTTATACAAAGCTAATTTGAGGTGCAACAATAGAAAAAAATGAGACCTATTTCAACAAATCACTAATTATGGGATTTTTTTTATCATGTTAGAGACGACTCAGAGCTGGAGGCAGCAGAAATGAATGTGTGACGATTCCCAAGATCACTAATGACGACATTAGAGAGTCAGCCTAGATTAAGTTGGGGGTAAAGCAAGAGGTGAGGTTGAGCAGGATTGGACATGCTGAAAAAAGATGAGGGGGAGGTTTATGGATGCGGTGAGACATGACATGCAGGTGGCAGGAAACAGAGGAANTAACATTGGGAGGATATAGTGGCAAGCGGAGAGAGGGAGGCCAGGGGAGGTTTATGGATGCGGTGAGACGTGACATGCAGGTGGCAGGAAACAGAGGAAGATGCAGAAAACAAACAGAAAAAAGTGATGTGATGACCCCCTGCTGGACTCTAACTAAAGGAAATTAAAACTCAACCTTAATGTTTGTTTTCCAGACCATGGCGAAGGCGTGCGAGGACAGAACCACCAGCTTCTTGTGGGAGGAAGGCCACCTTGCAGAACAGATCCCTTTCAGTCTTTTCCTCCCAACCCAACCATTTCCTCTGCACACTATATTCAGAAATCCAGAGCTACATGGTTGGTGAAACAATGAAGGATTTCACAAACAGCATTTTTCTGTCGAACAAAAGCAAATCTGTCGTGTCAAGAGAAAACTGTACCATTCTCTAGCAGAAGCAAACGAGGCCTTTTGCTGTTGGATTTTTGAGAGGTGCATTCCTGTTTGCTAAACTATTCCTCCCTCTGATTAAACGTCTTTCACAGCTCTCATAGGAAGTATGACCCTTTATACATGTTAGATGCACCACAGATCAGAGCATCAATGTTTACAGAGTTAGTCCGGTCTTTATAAATTAAACAAAGTCTTTCAGATGTTTTTACTCGATCACAAAGTCTTTCAGATGCTTCTCCAGAAGACTTGGCTTACGTTGTTCACTAAACACAGCAGCAATAACTGGATAAAAATGGCCACACGTCACCAGTATTGGCCGGAATTGGAGACCACTACTTTTGAGCAGCATTAAAGTCGGGGGGGGGGGTTGCCTCTTCTGATGTCCAGGTCTTGTCCACATTTAAAAGGAGGCTGTTGTTGCTGCACCACATGGACAGTTGGCTGACGACCTTCCTGCAGTCATCTCATTGTTGTTTGAGATGAGAACCACCACAGTCGTACCACCTGCAAACATCCCTCTGTGGTAGGTGTGCAGTCATGAGCCAGCAGGGGGGAGAGCAGGGGACTCAGCACACATCCCTGTGGGGCTCCTGTGCTCANAGAGAGCAGGGGACTCAACACACATCCCTGTGGGGCTCCTGTGCTCAGTGTGATGGTGCTCGAGGTGTTATTGCCAGCCGTACTGCTTGTGGCCTCTCACCGAGGAAGTCCAGCAACCAGCTGCACAGTGAGGTGTTGAGTCCCAGCTGGTCCAGTTTAGTGATGAGTTGTTGTGGAATGATAGTGTTGAACACTGAACTGAAGTCTATGAACAGCATCCGTACGTATGCGTCCTTGGTGAAGGACTCATATGTATGAAGGAATCAAAGAAGCTTGTGAGGTTGTTCTGCAGAGGGAAGTTACTGTAACAGACCTGTAGTCTGTGATTGACTGTATACACTGCCACAGGCTCCGTGTATCTCTGCTGTCTTTAAAGTGTCTGGTTATGCTCTCTCTGTAGTCCTGTTTAGCTTTTAGGTCAGCTCTTGCTGTTCTCGGGCCTTCTGCATCCCCAGCAAGGCAGCATTCCTGGCCCTCAGCAGCCTGCAGACCTCTCCTGTCAGCCAAGGCTTCTGGTAGCTCCGAGGTGATGGTCCGTGTGTGGGTTACATCATCCATGCATGTCCTGATGGAGGAAGTGATGTTGTCTGTGTGCTCCGCAGTGTCTGTAGCTGCTGGCCTGAACCCTTCCCAGTCCGTAGCGTCAAAGCAGTGTTGTTGGTGGGGGTTGTAAACTGCCCCGGCAAGTAGAAAGGACAGCACTTTATGATCACTTTGAGGCTGAAAGTTGGTTTGATTCCTTTTATCACTTCGATGAGTGGTGGTAATTTTTTCATCAATAAAGACAATTTACAACAATTTATTGCCCTTTATTTTTTATTTTCTTATTTGATTTGTTTTTACCTCTTTTTGTTTTGTTATTTTGACACTGTAGCTGTGTACATCCATCATGGTCATCAGTTCATCCTGAGTTCGTGTTTTATGTCTCTTACTGTCCATCAAACAGATGTTTTTATCTCTGTTCTCGCTCATTTTGTGGTTTATGAAGTTATGGCTTCACTCGCACCTTTGTGGGAGGTTGTTGAAGAAAGTACATTATTATGTTTATATGAAATTTGCACAAGATGCTTCCTCATCATGTTTTTATCTGTTTCTCATTGTTTTTGGTGCAGAGGGAGTTTGTTCTCGTTGTGTAACTCTTCATATTCACACCCTCAACTACAACCCTTAACATATCATCCCACATTACACAAGTAAAGAAAATCAGTAAAATCTTGTTTAATCAGCAAGTGTTGCAACGATGCTCTGACTGACACTGCTGCTTCCTTCCCTTCTGCAGCTGAGTTTTCCCTGGGAAAGTGTTGACAGTGAACTCACCGCTGTAAGATCTGTTTTTTCAGTTTGAGGCAGTCAGGAGAAGTTTCTCCTACTCGGACAGAAGCAGCTGATCTCCAGAAGACGGTTGCAGACTACTCTGGAAGTTAAACAGCAGTTTGGGAATCAAACTTCTTCACGTGATGTCCCTGAAAGCATCATGGCCACCTCTTTTCCACTGTCAGGTCTATTTTTAGACTTTTTATTAAATGACGTTGTGGCTCTAATTCCACCTATAAAACTATGTGGAACATGCCAGGTGTTGTCTGTTGTGTATTTATAGGTACATAATTACAGCAAACATCAGTGTCGAGGTCAGAGAGGGTGAAGTTACAGCACAGCAACAGGAGGAGCAGAGCACTGCAGTGACTAACACCTGTGGCAGGTAATGACTAACCGGTGATGAATTACACCTGAACCTCAGCCAGGTCTGCTACTGTCTGCACACACTTTCACAGTTTCCCTCTAAATAAACACATTCCTGAGCTTATTGTTGGCACGAAGATGCACACACATCATACCTGGGAGTGGATGTTTGATTGACAGCCCGGGGCCTGGCCAGGCAGGACTGTGGTTAGTGTGCGTGTGAGACGGGTTCGTTAACAGTCTGTCACTAATTGTCACAGCTGTGTCCTGGGTTGCTTGCTCAGATCTGGGGTTATAATTATGCCTCACTCCTGAGCGAGCGGAGGGCCGTTCTGAGAGCAGACAAATGTGCTCTAGAAGCACATCAGGCACATTTTCAGCTAAAAATATTTTCCCTGAAAGAAAAATCTAATCTGAGCAAACAAAAATTAATTCAGTGCACACAAAATGCAGACACACCAGGATAAAAATGGTTCTCAGGTTCATTATCAGTATTCTCTCGGATCGAGTCATCCTGATTGGCTGCTTCGCAGCATCCTGACAACACTGTTAAAGGTGGGATCCGGTGGTATCTCAAGTCCAGAGGACTTAGTTGTCTTTTACGTTTTCGGTTAATTTTATATTTTCAATAAAATGTACAGTTATCTACGTCATAGGAAGGACTTCCTGATGATTTCTTCTCATGTTGTCTGACAGTCCCGTTTATTCCGCGCTGACATACTGGTCATCTCTCTTCGCTGTTGCTAGGTAACTGTTGCAGGACGTGTGTGAACCAAATCAGCAACAAGAAAACTTCACATCACGGCCATGTGTAAGTAGTAATTTAGCTCGGTCTAGTTTCGCTCCTTTGTTTTGGTGATAGTCAACGGGTCTATTTTCTCCTTTCTGTGAGCTTGCTGGCTAGCTAGCGATCTTTAACGCAACTAACACAGCTTACACTGCTACAACAGTTTTTAAACCTTGCTAGTTGAGACTAACGCTTTTCTCTGGAATCACAAAAGTCACAACAATTTATGAAAATCTTGGTCGTTACAAATATTAAGATAACAGGCTTGAATAGCTAAGGTAAAGTTATTTAATGAAAGCCTTTCACGCCAGTCTCTTGGTTTTGTAGTTTATTTTCAGAATTACTGAGGTTGTCTACTAGGCTGATCTATAGTATGTTTCCTTGGCTAAATTGAGCTCTTTTACTTTTTCTATGTGATGCATCAAATGATGGAGAGACTTCTCAACAAACTGGAATCTGCTTTAAACCAGCAACCACATAATCTGGATTACGTGGAATTCCTGACACGCCATGAACGTCTTTTGTTTGTGTCAGAGCAGATAGCAATGCGTCAGCAATCACAGAAGCAATCCAGCATCTCCATCTTTGGTCCAGGCTGAAATAAATGCCAGGAGCATGCACATTGTGGAACATGAGACAGAAGTGGGTCCAGGTCCTGGT
This sequence comes from Melanotaenia duboulayi, assembly GCA_026261665.1. Lineage (NCBI taxonomy): Eukaryota > Metazoa > Chordata > Actinopteri > Atheriniformes > Melanotaeniidae > Melanotaenia > Melanotaenia duboulayi. Next base: position 4,901,387 of record CM047998.1, read on the forward strand.
CCCCCTAAAATCATAATAAAGAAAGGAAGGTGAAGGATGAAGAGTCAACCTGACAGAAATCTTGCTGTTGACTCTACTGAACCAAAGGGAATGACATTCATGAGTGTATCCTACGTTACAGACAAGGACACAGCATGGTGAATATCATGTGATGGACCTCGAGGCTGATCCAGATAAATCCAGGACCTACGTTCGGACAAATTCACCCTGGTGCCATGCAGCTGACTTTTATTTACATCTGTATCATCCTTGCGTTTAAATCTGGGAAAGTCAGACACAGCTTCCATGTTGGAAGTGGTTGCAGACTGTACTGTCCAGCCTGCTTTCATCTCATTGCTCAGTCAATGAAACCCTCGCTGGTTGGTTGTAGTGCCACGAGACAGCAACAAAATCAGAATCAGAATCAGATTTATT
>CM047998.1:4951555-4965343 GCA_026261665.1 Melanotaenia duboulayi
TGAGTCTTTAGTTTGCTCTTAAAAGTAGAAAAGGACTCAGATCGGACGGAGTTTGGTAGATCGTTCCACCATCAGGGACCAACAGAGGAGAAGAGTCTAGCTACTGATGTGGTGCCACCTTGTGGTGGGAGCACCAGGCGTCTTTCTCTAACTGTGGAGGGGGAGTGTAGCTCTGGATTAAGGGGTGGAGGTAAACCGGAGCCGCTTGGGTTGTTGTTTTGTAAGCCTGAAGCAGAGCTTTAAATTGGATGCGTGCTGCAACAGCAAGCCAGTCTTGGTTTGTTAACAGTAACAATACACACAAATACACAATACACATAAATGGGTGGGTTTGATTTGACAGGGGAACCACTGTGGGCCCCTGAACAAGGCCTGTAATTCCCCAACTGGGCCCCAGCACCGGAACAACAGCAACCCACTGCTCTAGTGTCACAAGTGAAAAGCAGAAGACTAATTTCAGGGTGTGTGTTGGAAGATATTTTCTGACAAATAAAGATTTTTTCTCTTTCTCTCATCAGTGGGATGCTAAAGAAAAAACTGATGAGTAACATGAAGCAAAGTAAACTTTCTCAATCTGACAATCAAAACCCAAAATTCAGCTATTCTAACTCCCAGTGGAACAACTGAATGTAAATATAAAAGAGCAGAAAGGGAACAAAGAAGTTGCAGCTAAACAAATTTAAATGACCTTGATGGAAAAAGAAACTCTACTGAAGTACAACCGCACACACACACATATAACTTGCTGGCTATTTGAAATGTCATGTCACAACTTGTTAAAAACATCTCGCAGGAAGTGGGCGTCCGGTGTGTGTTTCGCTGCGTCTGTCTAGTGTATGGGGTGTATGTGGAGAGATAACAGGAATTTGGTTTCAGTGGGTTTTATTCACTCAGCCTTTAGTTTCACTTGTGCTCACTGACCTAAAACACTGAGCCAATCAAATGTGTGAGAACCCAGACTGCATCTTTAGTTACCGATAGTTCACCAAGCCTGAGAGGGAGTTTCCAAATAACCAGTGGACATCCGTTAGAAAACCCAGACCTACTACAGAAGCCCTTTGGTCCTTTTAGCAAAACAAAATATACTCACACAAAGAACAATACGTGATTCACTTTAAAGCGTAGCTGATCCCCACACGATCAGGTTTACTGAAGTCAGCTCCCAAGACTAAGCCAACAAGTACAGAATGAGGTCCCAAAGTGTAAACACTAAGGTCCAACATGGGTTCCAAGACAAGGTCAGCCAGAGCAGAGTCATGTTCTAGGATAAAATCAACAAGTTCAGGTATATTCCAAGATAAGGCCTTCAAGTCCCTCGTCAGCTCCAAAGACCAGGCCAGTATGTTCCAAGTTACTTCCCGAGACAAGTCACCAGTTTCCAAGTCAATACAAGGTCAATAATTCCCAAGTTAGCCAACAAGACAAGACCAACATGTTCCTATCCACTTCCCAAGAATGCATAGCAAGTCCAGAGACAAGCTCCTCAAATCCCTAGTTAGCTTCCAAGAAAATAAGTCAATAAGTTCCTAATAAGATCCTGAGAGAGTCACCAAGTCCAAAGTTGGCTCCAAAAAGATCAAGTCATGTCCGATCCCAAGACAGTCCCACCAAGTCCCAAGTTAGGAACAAATAAAAGACAATCACGTACTTCGCTGGGCCCCAGAAGCAGAAAACAAACTAACTGTTTTGATCAAGGGATCTTTGTTGCCATGGTTACAACAATAAAATACTAATAAGTAAAGAAGCATTAACTATCTGTCTAAAATAAGAAGGAGTTTGTACCTTTTTTTGATGTTAATGTTTAAATTATCACAGCCATTAGAACACAAACATAAACATGTACGTTGGGGCTTTCTGCTCGTACAGTTTCACAAAAACTAGAGTTTTCTATTTAAATATGGCCAATTTACAAATGAAATAAAGTGTGATTTTAGGTGTGAAAGACCTACAACTACTGTCATTTTTCTGTGTGAATATAGATTATAAATCTATTTGTCTCTTTCTTTTTGTCTTGTTTTTATGGAATGGCGTTTCTTACATTTGGGTCTGGCAGAGTGACGGTCAGGCCGGCTTGGGTCCTCATACTCAGGCTCAGTTTCTTCTTCCAGAGATAATAAAACTCGACACACTCGGAGAGAGACTTGGTCTGAACCTGATCACATACACATATTAAGAAATCAGATCTGACATTCAAACTTCCAAAGTGGTGCTTCGTGTAACCTTTAAAGACACATGGTCATGAGTTAAATATAAGAACATTTTAAAGATGTTTCTGACAATTTAGGCAATTTATTTGTATTTTGTAAGTGGCAAATAATTCTGAGAGTTGTCAGCCCTTACTTTCTGATAATCAGCAGTAAATTCCAGGACAGACCGAGAGAGGTTCAGACTTACTGCTTTCTGAATGCTGCTGAAGTCTTTTTGATGAAGCTTCACAGATTTCACCAGCAGCTTCTTCTCTGCTGGGCTCCACTTCACAACTATAATTCACATGTTGTGTAAATTTTAGTTTCATCTGGGAGAAAAGAACAGGCCTATTGGGGGGGATCTTTATAAGGTTGGATTAATGAGTAAAAGCTGACCTGTTTGGTTGTTCTTGGAGGTTTCAGGAGTCGTCAGTAGCTTCTCCAACGTGAACTGTAGGAAAAGACAAAGAAAACCCAATAAATGATGTAACAACAGCCAGTCAGTACGACGTTGCTGCTCAATGCAGTCCTGGAGGTTTTTTAGGCCAGTTCTGATTTAAATTTTTACATTTACCTGACTACATATTTACATGAAAAACATTTTCACAAGGGCAGTGCTGTCTTCTAACCAAAATGCAGCGATCTTTTTGTCTTTGTGGTGGTTTTGCTTGTCTTTGAGGTCTTTTTCATTTCTTTGTGGTGGTTTTGCTTGTCTTTGGTCTTTTTTATTTCTTTGTGGTGTTTTTGATTGCCTTTGTGATGTTTTTTTTTCTTTGTGGTGGTTTTGCCACTGATCCACCTGTTGATCTCAAACTCCATTCTTCCCTCATTCATAAACAAGACCTCGAGATACGTGAACTTGGGACAGGACCTCATTGCAGACCCGGAGAAAACACTCCACCCTTTTCTGGCTGAGGACCATGGTCCTGGATTTAGAGGTGCTGATTCTCATCCCAGCCGCTTCACACTCGGCTACAAATCGCTCCAGTGAGAGCTGACGGTAATGGCCCAATGAAGCCAACAGAACCACATCATCCGCAAAGAGCAGAGACCCAATCCTGAGGCCACCAAACCAGATCCCTCTCAACCCCTCTGCTGTGCCTAGAAATTCTGTCCATAAAAGTTATGAACAGAATCGGTGACAAAGGGCAGCCTTGGCGGAGTCCAACCCTCATTAGAAAAGATTCTGATTTACTGCCAGCAATGCGGACCAAGCTCTGCCACCGGTTGTAAAGGGACCAGACAGCTCGTACAAGGGAGTTTGACACTCCATACTCCCAGAGTACCCCCTACAGGAGTCCCCGGGAACACGGTCAAACGCCTTCTCCAAGTCCACAAAGCACATGTAGAATGGTTGAGCAAACTCCCATGACTCCTCCAAGACCCCATAGAAGGGTGTAGAGCTGGTCCACTGTTCCACGGCCGAGACGAAAACCACACTGCTCCTCCTCAATCCGAGCTTTGACTATCTGATGGACCCTCCTCTCCAGCACCCCTGAACAGACCTTACCATGGAGGCTGAGGAGTGTGAGCCCCCTGTAGTTGAAGCACACCCTCCAGTCCCCCTTTTTTGCCTTTTTGCGGTGGTTTAATATGGCCCGAGCATCTGTCTCTGCCTCAAGTAGTTAAACCGACATCTTGCATTCCTGACCCAGGCCTGTATGTAGGTGGTCCAGTTGAGGATATCCTCCAGCTGCACACCGAAGTATTTGATGTTCCTCATCCTTTTAACTGAAGCACCACAGACAAAGAAGGTGATGCTTCAGCTTCTTGGTTTTGCTGACATTTAGCTAGAGGTTGTTATACTGGCACTATATCTCCATGATCTCCATCTCCTTTGTGTAGGCCAGCTCATCTTTGGAGATGAGACCAAACACCACTGTGCCATCAGCAAATTTCACACTGGAGTTGGAGCTGTGAGCAGCCACACAGTCATGGTTGTAAATGATGTACAGCAGGGGGCTCAGGACACATCCCTGTGGAACTCCAGTGCTGAGCGTGATGGAGCCTGAAACACTGCTGATCACCCTGACCACTGGGGGTCTGTCTGAAGGCCCATTTCTGCTCCCTTTACATACGTAATTAACTGTCACTTTCAACGTTTTTGTCCTCATGCTTGCATGCATCTCTTACGTTGTCATGGCTTTTAGCCAATACATTCCCTAGTCAGCAGTGCAGAATTCACCGCTCACCTCTGAGTTCTGACATCAGTTTCGAGCAACAGCAAACATGGCGACGGTGGAGGAGATCGTGAAGATGTTCATTATTAGAAAGAGACATAAAAATAGCAGCACAGTAAACGGAGGTTGTCTGTGCGGCCAAATATTGTGGCTTCTTCTTTGTTCCTTTCACTGGTTGCATATCAGCTATACTGCTCAACACTGCTCCCATGGTTTCCAGTAGTACTACTCTGTTTGTTCTGTCAGGATATGCATCCACAAGAGCCCTGAATCAGAATAAATGACGTACATAAATGACTCAGAAGACAGACAAAATGCTCCATATCTGTCTTCTGCATAGAGCAAAAATGGGCCTTCACAGGAAGTCCAATATCCATCTGCACAGCTGGGTATTGATTCCAGGCTCTCTCATCTTGGTGAACAGTCTGGGAAGGAACACAGTATTGAAAGCAGAATTGTAGTCTATGAACAACAGTCTTATGTAGTTTCCTTTTCGTGCTGTTCACAACAGTGAGTGGTGTGCAGGATGTATGTAAAGCACAGACTGTATATAAAAGATGGATGGAGCCTCTGTGACATCATCCTTAGGTTTCTGAAGAGCTGAATTGAAGCTCATTTGGCGGTTCTCACCGTTGCTATCTTGGTAGCGTCACGCGTGTCATAATTCCCGGAAAATCCAAAGTGGGTAAAGAGGTGGAGCTGAGAGGGGGAATGTGAAGGTGGGGGTGGATTACTGACATCCATCAAACTCAGAGATGTCTGTAGTTAAGAGCTAACTGAGCTAACCTTGAGCAACGGTGGTTAACCAGCAAATGGAGGAAAGTGGGCTAACGCTAAGGTGCACTGTTAGCTGGCTAAAAACCGTGGTTGTGTTGCACTCTGCCTTCTTGCCGCGGATATTGGATATTGTCAGTCAAAAGGACACGCCCCCAATTATGCAGAATTTCAAGATTAAAAGACATCCAAATGGAAGAGTTAGAAAAAAATTCACCCTCCTCACAGTTGTCATGAAGGTAAACTTGACCTATTAATCCTAAAATGGATTTTTGTACCAGGCTTTAAACATGTTTATTTCTGTGAGAAGTTGGTCTTTTTAACATTGGAGTCTATGGGAATTTGCCCTGTTTTGGAGCCCCTAGTGGATGAGGGGTGAACTGCAATTTTTTGCACTTCTCCATAGGCATCACATTTTACAGGCGGAGGTTGCCGCTTAGTGTAACGGCTTCATCTCTGGGACTGTGTGGATGGTAGGTGAACTGCAGAGTAGAGACCTGCACAGGACAGGATTTTCATTTCTGCTCCTGCCGGCTTCCGAAGCCTCCTGCTCACTCCCACGGAACTCCCATGAGACTTCCATGGGACTCCCTCAGGACTCTCTCTGGACTCCCTTCACCAGACCACCCAAGGGATTCCCACGAGTCCTGAGTTTTTAAATCCAAATTCTGAAGATGATCTTCTCATTACAATTTATGAGGGATTTTTCCAGACCGTAGCACACTGAGCGAAGCGTTGACTGACAACCCCCACAGCTGGCCACCCTGCAAACAGTGCTAAGGTTTAAAAAGAAGGCTTTGTTGCCATCTTCCTCCATATTAGAAAGTGACTCCAAATGTCTGACTTGCCACTTTTGCTAGCTTGCACTTTGAATGCAGCATCTCTTATTTTACTTTCAACTGACTTCATCTTGCCCTCCAACTTCTCCCTGCCACTCATCATCTGTTTTTCTGTCCCACATGCTGTTGTCTGGGAGTCCATCAGGACATGAACAGGAGACGGGACCCGACGTGTTTTGGTCTGACTGCCTGCTCCCACCTGAGGCTGTGTGAATCCTGCCCGATCCCGCAAGGTTTGTGGAAGATCCCCCTGGAATTCCCGCCCGTTGCAGTTCTCTAGTACAGAGGGTCAGAGGAGGAGGAGATGGACAAGCAGATGGAGACTTTGATGAGCTTCTCAAACACCTTAATGACCTGTGAGGATGGAGGGTTATCAGGTTTTGGCACAGGAACAATGGTGGATCTCTTGTGGCAGGCAGGTACAGTGGAGTGAGCCATACTCATTGAAGATGCTGATGAACTCGTCGGCCTGCTGGTCTGCACAACTTCTTAGAAGACGACCTGAGATGTCACCAGGACTAGCCAATTTCTTGGTGTTCACACGGTTCAGATACCTGCGTACCTCCTGTGTTGACACAGTCATCACCCTCCAGTAAAAGGTTGTTTCTAGTGGAAGAGGAGCTGTTCTGGAACTGGGTATATGGAGTTAGGCTTGATGAACCAGGCCTTAGAATGGTGTTTTTTTTTTACCTCTGTAGTCAGCAATAATTCATAGTTTGTAAGTGACGCAAGTCTGAGATGGAAGGCAAGGCAGGTTTATTTGTACAGTACATTTCATATACTAGACAGTTCAAAGTGCTTTACATGAAACATTTAAAGCAGTACAGCGGGGCGCAGTAAGCAATAACAAGTGCATTGAAAACTAACTCTAAAAACATGGTTGGCAGGATGTCAGATGACCAGCGATCTCGAGACAGGCACAAGCCTTTTTGCTGTTCTTAGCAATGATGTCAGAAAAGAAAGATGGTCAGCATTTCTCAGCTCTAGAATATAAATCCTCAGTCTCTCTTTATAGATCTTATAGTGAACCTGCAGCTTTGTTTTCTGCCACCTGCGTTCAGCTTTTCCACATTCTGCTTTTTCAGCCCTTACCAGCATGGCATTTTTCCATTGAGCTCTATTTTTGGCAGCGATCACTTCCACCTTGGTGGGAGCAATGACATCAATAATGCTGAATCTGCAGCTGAAGGCCAGGGGACGGTGGTGATGGAGAGAAAGCTGGTATTTTCAATAATGTACCATTTCTTGATAACCGCTGTTTGGGCTTTTTGTTGACAATAACAGCATCTCAAAAAAACACAGGAATGATCAGACAGATCCACATCCATCACCACAACCTGGGAAATATTCAAACCTTTAGAGATGACCAGATCCAGAAAGTGTCCTCTGTGGTCATTTTTTTTATTAACATGGTGAATTAGACCAAAGTTATAAACAACAGTCATCATCTCTCCAGGAAGTGAGTTTCCACCCGCTCCAGGTACTAGCATTTGGTCTTTTTCACAGTGCCATGCACTTCATAACCTTTCTCTTTATAGACACTCATGGCGCCGCTCCTCCTTCCCTCTCTGTAAGCCACAGTTTGGGCATTCACCGCACCTCGAGCAGAGCAGTCAACCCATGGTTTCTGGTTTAGGAGAATCTTAATGGTGACAGTGAGGATGATCGGTTCAACTAAAATACATGAAGCTCACTGACATCAGCTGAGTTTTACCATAGAACATCTTAGGCGACGTCATTGATTGCGTTCTGTAGCGTGGCCTCTGATTGGGAAGACCAGCACTTTGCCTGCCTGGTGCTTCTCTGGTCTGCTTTTGTTTACTTTCTGAGATCAGAAAGATGGCCCTGTGGTCACTTTCCCTAAAATCAGGTTGCAGGACTGGCTTGTATTCCTGCTTAAACTGAGTGTAGCAGTGGTCGAGCATGCTGTTTTTTTCTTGTTGGGCAGATCACGTGTTGGTAAATATTTAGTTTGACTTACCTGCGCTTGGCTTTGTTAAAGTCCTCCATCACAATTAAAGCAGCGTCTGGATGTTTGTACTGACAAAACGTAAGCACATTATGCAGTGTAGACAAAGCAGTACCTATGCTCGGCTAGGGTGTGATATATACAGCCATGGTGATGACCAATCTGAGTTAATGGAACGGGGCTCTAGGTGAGGAACGCAAGAATGGGAAAGGATCTACATTTCATGGATCTGTTGTTGGTCATGATACAAACTCCAAACACCTTCATGATCTGTGAGGATAGAAGGTTATTACCTTTGGATTTTCAACTCTAGGTAGTTCTACAGAACACAGAGAATGAGTCAGGCAACCTCGTAGCTCGATCTTGAACCACAGGAGTGAGCAATGTTTTGGAGAAACAAAGCAGGTGGTGATCTCTCATGCCGCATCATAACCACACTCAGGCCATGAGGTTGTCCAGTTTTTTCTCCATGACTGTAAGTTTGTAAGTAAAATGTTAGTAAGTGAAGGTTGGTGTGGTCACCCCTTTTTCCGCGGTGTCTCTTTGCCCTCCTCCTGCAGGGCTTCCCACTGTTACTGTTGTTGCAAGCACCACGGACCCAGATAGCAAAGAGGTTTTGGCCCAAATATGGGCTTGACTCACAGCGTTGAATAAATGTGAGTGTAGCTGCTGAATTTCAGCCACGTGAGGACCACATGTGGCCCACAAAGAAATTATTACACACACCTTAAAAAGTAAAATTTAAAAGTAAATAATGGCAGCGAGGCATGGAGGTGATCAGCTAGAAAAAGATGAGCTGGCTCACTTTATGGATGGATTTGAGAGCGTCACACCCAGGGGGTTTGAGGGTGTCCTTCCTATTTTCAACAACTTTTCAGTATTAATGGTGTTTGTTAGTCACACAGCTGTGAAATCTACTAGTCATCAGACAGCCATCTATGAAGACAGATCAGGTTCAGATATCAAGTATGTGTGAAACATCAAAAAGAAGCAAGATAACGTCTTCTTTAAATTATTGCTGCTGTGCAGATGTTGGAGACTCAGGTCTGATTATTTAGGGGCCATGAATGTGGTGAGAGACATTGTTTTTAAATCCAACTCATACAGAGGAGACATTTTACAACCGAATAATCAATCAAATCTTACCAGGAAATCTCCTTTGCTCGTTGATAGGATGTTGAGGACATGCTCTGGACTGGCCCCGCCCCCAGGCACCACACTGGACCGAGCCATCGTCAGGAGAGACTCAACTGAAGGAATAAAAAGTGAAACAGTCAGACTTAGTAAAAATAACCTGATTATTAAAATATTTCTGTCCATCTGTCTATATGCAGACCTCTCTGTTGATTCAATGGATGCTTTAGCTTGTCCCATGGCATCCATAGAAGCAGTGCATTGTGGGAATCAGAGACAGTATATTTTCTGTCCTGTAGCAGCGGGATCTCAGCCTGGAAACTCTGTCCCAAATTGATGCGCCTGTGATTGACAGCCATGGGTTATCAGGCAACCAGAGAATGAATAAAATACACTATTCAGCCAATAAGCAGTCAGTACATACGGTGTGATGACTCCTGATGCTAGTGTTCCAGGGGGAGGACAAGCTGTTGTCATAGCAACGGGATCATCTAATCCATCTGTCGAACACAGACATGTCTTAACTCTGCGTCAGTGTTGCTGGTCACTGTTCAGAATTAACAAGACTTACTGTGTAACTGAACAGCTTGGACTCTCTGCTGCCCCCTGGTGGTGAGGGAGCAGTACAGCCCCGGCCCTGCTCTCAAGGGACATAACATTGGAGGAGGGGTGTAATGACCTGCACTACCAGCATTAACTACCACATCGCCCTCTGTGGCCTTAGGAGCGTCCCCCTCCTCATCCTCTAGGCGCATCATGCTGCGATACAGCACAGAGCCTCTGGTGACGAGAGGGAGGATGCTGCATCTCCTCTGTCCACCCCCACGAACCAAAGACATGCCTCTGCTTTGGACGGGCACAGAGACTGGCATCACTATGGAGACAGGGTTTTGAGCAGGTGGGGAAATGTCCTAAAAAGAGGGGAGAGTTAACACCCGGCATGCAGTTTGCACTGTTGTTCCATTCAGCAGCCACTTCTATCTGACAGAGTATGTTTGTTAAAATTATAGTAAATTTTATTTTGGGGATCAAAGTGTGTTGCCATTACGAGGAATAAAGCTGGTCCTCACAAGTATACCAGTAAGTTTTAAGATTTAGATTTGGTTTAAACGTTATCTCCCTGTACACATTAAAATGTAGCTCATTTCAGTGTCAAAAAAGCATAAAATAACACTTATTAAGTGTTAATATGGACCTTTTTCACCAGTACAGGAGACCTGAAACCACTGTGGGAACGCATGTGGCCATTTAATGCTGGCAGACTCCTGAAGTCACGTTTGCACACTGTGCACAGCAGCCTAAAACACACACAAACACACACAGCAGAATCTCTAGAGAAACCTCATCCAAAACCATAATCCTTCTCATTATTACCATAACTCAGGTTACCTTGAATCCCGAGCCTCAGTGCTGCTTCTCGGTTGCACCTGTTTCACCAGAAAACAAACCGTTACAATAATGTATTGTCCGCTTACTGTATCTGATTACATACATTATACTTATCTTATTTTTCCATATTTTTTCATATTTCCTCACTTTCTTTCAAAACAACATGAGTAGAATCAAAACAAACCCAAGTTGAGGGCGGTTGATAATCTCTTGCTCTTCTTCCACCTCTTCTTCCCCCTTCATACTTCTCGATGGGGGTCATCCCAGCAGCAGGACCCAGAGGTGGACCAGCACTGCTGACTTTCTGCCCTCTTTCCTCAGGAGAGAAACTGGTCCCAGAGCTACTGGTAGTTCTATGGAGGCCCATCATTTCCTGAACTGGTTCAGTTTGACTCAGGAGGAACTGTTTGCTTGCCTCATGTGGGAGTTGCTGACCTGTATTAGAGCCCAGAAGGTAGCACTGTTTACTATTTTAGACCACAGTCGTAGGCATGGTCACTGTTCAGATGTATGGATGTTTGTGTCTGAGAACCTGTCTTCTCTGTCCTGGGATGCATTTGAGGTCCTGGACTGGAGACTGCTGGGATTTGAGGGTAATGAGGACTTGGACCAGGGGTTGTGGGGCTGCAGAAAGGCTCTGGGCCATTGTTGTCATGGTAACCTTCATGAAAAAATTGGTTGCTGGGAAAGTCCTGAGCAGATAACGAGCTTAAGTCTATGGAGTTCCATCTCCCCACAGCATCGCCATCTGATACAGAGCCCAGAGGAGAGCACTGCTGCTGGGACATGGTTGGCACCAGATGCCCCCAGGTGTGCTGACCCAAACTGGGCATGTCACTCAGCTGTATGTCACTCACATGAGGTGTATGAGCATTATAGGGTTTGTTTGGGTTTTCTAATTCATCTCTGTGGTTGTCACCAGTGCTGAACTGGTTCTGGGCCTGTAGGTGGTGGTCCAGGTGAGCTGTTGTCTGGTTCTATATAAGATCAGAGACATAGATGTTATCAGGGCTTAATGAACTTCAGAGCTTACAAAGATGGTTCTTCTTACCTGGTATGAGAAACTGTTCCCATTGAGATAGTCAGAGAGGTCAGAGGACTCATACTTGTTCCAGTTTGTATAATCTAATTCTGGATCAGGACTTTGGTTTAAGAGGAGTTGCTGGGACATAAGATGAGGGGAGGTAACATTGGTATGGGGGAGAAGAGAAGAGTGTATCAGAGGAGGGGCAAGAGGGTGAGGGGAGGTTACCTGGGACTTATAGAGAGGTAGGGAGGATGATACATGTGTTTGTGGATTAAGGCAAGGGGACATTAGTTGGGTGTGGAGGAGGTGAGGGGAGGTTACCTGGGGTTGATGGAGGTGATGGGAGGTTGCCTGGGGTTGATGGAGGGGAGGGGAGGTTACCTGGGGTTGATGGAGGTGAGGGGAGGTTACCTGGGATTGATGGAGGTGAAGGGAGGTTACCTGGGATTGATGGAGGTGAAGGGAGGTTACCTGGGTTTGTTGGAGGTGAGGGTAGGTTACGTGGGATTGATGGAGGTGAAGGGAAGTTCCCTGGGATTGGTGGAGGTGAGGGGAGGTTACCTGGGATTGGTGGAGGTGAGGGGAGGTTACCTGGGGTTGGTGGAGGTGAGGGGAGGTTACCTGGGGTTGGTGGAGGTGAGGGGAGGTTCCCTGGGGTTGAGGAAACTGAAAGGGGGATACGTGAGTCTGGGTTAACTGTGGGGAAAGGGAAGGGAAGGAGAAGGCAGGAAGTGAGTGGGACAGAGAGGACTGATGGACGATGGGATGGGCAGACGATGGTGACAATGTCCACAAGTCAGACATGTTGTCATGTGCGCACACACCTGTTGACTCTGACTGTGTGTGGGTTGATTGGCATTATTTTATGAGGCTGTGTTTTATTTGAATGCCATCCTCATGGGAATCTGCAGGGACATAAAGGAAGTTTGGTTAGTACGTTAGTACATTCAGAGATCTTTCATGATCCTGTAGGTGGACATTGAGTCAATTATTGATCTTGTGTGGAAACCCTGCAGGGGTTTCTGTCTCTGTGTGGACACATATCAGTTTTAATCCTGTTGGACTGACTGGAAATTTGGATGGGACCCTTGGTCTGGTCCTGTGTGGGCTTAAATCCTACTTACAAATAGGAACTACTTTGTGTCCGTTGGTAACTATAGATTTACTCAAACAAAGACGACGTGGAGTTTCCCAAGGACTCCCCAAGGCGCTCAACCACAACCCATCAGGAGCAATTAGGGTTTGGTGTCTTTCCCAAGGACACCTCGACATGAACTCGACTTGGCCAAGGATCGAACCAGCAACCTTCGGGTCACGAGACGACCGCTCTACCTTGCTGAGCCAGATCATGGAAACAAACCAAAAAATCTGATCATAATTATGCTGACGACTCTCAGTTCTTCATTACTGTCTCACCAGAGGACTTTGGCCCCAGAAAAGCTTCAGTTCATGTCTCAGTCAAATCAATACCTGGATGTTCTCAGGATTTTCTTCAGCTAAAAAAACATAAATCTGAAATTATTGTGTTTGGAACCAAAGATGAGTGTCCAAAAATTAGTGTGCAGCTTCAGTCAGTCACATTAAATCCTGGTTTCATTTTGGACTCTAAGGGGCTGATGTATGACGAGGGCAAAACTGCTGCGCTATTCAATATTTGCTGCGCAGTTTTGCTCTGGTTATGTTTTACGATTAGCGCCTGATCTATTAAGACTGCTCCTGTTATCATTTGCGGAGCAAACAGCAGTATTTAAATGAGGATTTAGCGGCGCTGTTTGCTCTGTCATGCAAGGATCCGGAGAAAAGGGAACCCCAAACGCAAAAAGAAGTGAGGGATGTCCATGCCAGCGGCTCCAGAGTGCAGCAGCAGGTTTTAAATATTGGTCAGATGAATCTCTTCTGATGGCCCCGCTGGTTTTATTGGCAGTTATTTTATTACAAGCATTTTTTCTCAGCTTCTCCGTCTTGACTTCTCCTTTTAACTTCATCCGCTGTTTTTCCGGTTTTTCAAACTGCATTTACTTTTTCGCAGATATTCCCCTCACATATTGCAGCAATCTGGAGTCCATGTGAGCAATGTACAAGGGAAAATCATTTATAAGCTACTGATTCACCCAAAAGCAGCCATCTCCATATTCATCATCTCTCAGCTGTCAGAAAATTACACTGTCCCTCAGAATAAAAGAATCGTGTGCGGACTGGACTACATTTGTAATGTTCCCTTTGTGTCGCACAAAACTTGTACATTCATAGAATGCGTGTCCTTCTGGTTCCTATAAATAGGAAAATTCCC
>CM047998.1:4973396-4990337 GCA_026261665.1 Melanotaenia duboulayi
TCTAAACAGGACCCGAACCAGTTAAGAACAGGTTGAATAAGTTTGATGGATAAAAAAGTCCTCATTGTTATAAACTTTAGATGAATAGTTCAGTGGTGGCAGGTTCAGTTTAAATAAAGACAAATAAATCTTTGCAGCCTCACAAGAACAAGGTTGCTGGGTCGAACCTCAGCTGGGGGGTGGGGGGTTAACTGGTCTCTCTAAAACAGGGGGGCCCAAAGTCGGTCCTCAGGGCCGCTGTCCTGCAGATTTTCAATGTTTCCTGCTTCACCACACCTGATTCAAATGAAATAGATCCAACAGTCTGCCATGTTTTGCACAATGACTCGTCAGTTTGAGTCAGGTGGTTTTGGAGCGGTGACACATCGAAAACCTGCAGGATTCTGGCCCTTGAGGACCGGAGCTGGACACTCCTGCTCTAAATCCTCCCTGAGAGTGAGTGGTGGTTTGGCTCTGTGTTGGCCCTGTGATGGACTGGTCACCTGTCCAGGTGTACCTGCCTCTCACCTGCTAATTGCTGGGATAGGCTCCACCTTCCCCTCCACCCTTAATTCTACCAAGCGGTTCAGAAAAAGAATGAACGGATGAATAAGATAAACAAAATAAATCTCTCCTTGTAGATGTTTCCAGTGTGGCGGTGACAACAGGAAACACAATGATTCCACCACTCAGGGGGATCTTGGGTCACCTCAGACCTGGACCTGGAGCTTCTGGAGCCCAGACCAGTTTCTACTACCTCTTCAGACCTGGATCTGGAGCTGCCGGAGCCCAGACCAGTCCCCGTTGCCTCTTCATGGACTCTGCCAGCATCAGTTCTGGGCTAGTTCTTCAGTCTCAGTCCACTGACGTGTACCACAACCTGGCCCTGGAGGACTGGATAGACGCCCACTTGGACCTGGATCAGCGCAGGATCCTGCTGCTGTGGAGGAACCGGCCAGCCGTGGTCATCGGACGCCACCAGAACCCCTGGAGCGAGTGCAACCTGCCGGCCATGAAGAAGGCGGGGATCCCTGTGGCGCGGCGGCGGAGCGGTGGTGGGACGGTGTACCACGACCTGGGAAACCTCAACCTGACCTTCTTCTCCTCCAGGAAGGCGTACGACCGGCGGAGGAACCTGAAGGTTGTCACCGAGGCCCTGAGGCGGCTCCAACCGGGACTGGATGTCCAGGCCACCGATAGATTTGACATTTTCCTGAACGGACTCTACAAGATCTCCGGTGGGTCCCGGTCCTCTGAGAACACAGGCCGGTCCTGTTGTTTATCAGGTTGTTTATTTGTTTACTTCTCGTTTGTTTCCAGGGACAGCTTCCAGACTCAGCAGGAAGTCGTCCTACCACCACTGCACGCTGCTTTATTCAGCCGATCGCTCCGCCATCTCCACCATGCTCCGGCCCTCCTGTCCAGGGATCCAGAGTAACGCCACGCCCAGCGTCCCCTCACCCGTCACCAACCTGGTAGACCACGCCCCCTTGCTGCAGTGGGAGGAGCTACTGGAGGGACTGGTGCATCAGTACAACACAGGTGTGTCCCCGTCCTGCTTCGTCCAGTTAAGGAGACGAGTTGTGTGGTCACGATGTCTTTCTGTCCTTTCTGACCCCAGAGTTTGACCTGAGCTCTCCATCTGTCTTCGTTGACCCCACCGATGAATCCCGGTTCCCTGGCGTGGGCAACATGGCGGCAGAGCTGCGCAGCTGGGACTGGACGTTCGGTAAGACGCCCAAGTTCAGCATTGAGACGCCGCTGGAGCTGACGGACGGGTCGCCGGCCGCTCGCTGCTCCGCGCTGCTGCACATGGAGGTGAAGAACGGACGGCTGGACAGGTTCCAGGTCGACGTGCCCTCAGAGTGGCTTCCTCCACAGCTGAGCGGCGAGCTGGGCAGCGTGCTGGTCGGAGAGAGGTTCTGTCCACACCGAGCGGCGGCCGTTGTCTCTACGCTGCTGAGATCAGAGACAGGACGCTTTCATGGACGGTTGAGGAAGCTGTGTGAGGCTGTTCTGGCTGTGATTGGCTGAGACCGGAATCTGGTCAGAAGATCGCCGCCCTCTGCAGGCGAAGGCCGGCATTGCAGCCACAGCAAGAAACCTCATGTCAAGGAACGTAACGTCAAGCAACGTCACGTCAAGGAACGTCACGTCAAGCAATGTCACGTCAAGGAACGTCACGTCAAGCAACGTCACGTCAAGCAACGTCACGTCAAGCAACGTCACGTCAAGCAACGTCACGCCAAGCAACGTCACGCCAAGCAACGTCACGCCAAGCAACGTCATGCCAAGCAACGTCACGTCGAGGACTGAGCAGATTTACAGCCGTCTGTGTCCCCAGTAAATTTATGTATTGAGTGAAATCTGTTGAAATGTACAAATGTTTATATTAATCTGGGAAAAAAAACTTTTTCTTCATTAATAAAACATTTTCTGAATAAGATGATTTTTTTAATTTTTTCTCTCTTTTCTTTCTATTTAATTTTACAAAAATGTTTAGTTTCTCAGAATGGGATACTTCTATTTTTTAATTAATTTCATCATTTTATAACAAAAATCATATTTTTCTTCATTAATCAGATAAATCCCCTTTTTTTATTTTTAGTGGATATGATAATTAAGAATTTTAAAAAAGATTTTTTTCTTCTAATTAGTGAATTAATGGGATGTCTAAACAAACGGTCAACATGGCAGCCGCCTCCTGCTCCTCATGTGGGCAGCTAGCATAGAAGTCAGGCACCTGGACAGGTGGCCAGTCCATCGGAGAGACAGCACACAGACAAACCACCACTTCCAAGGAGGATTTAGAGACTTCATGTCTTTAGATGGTGGGAGGGATCCAGGGTGGCTGGACAGAACCCACGCATACAAAGTAAATCTTAACTTTAAACATGCATGCAGGCAACTGAAAGTTAGGTTTAGAAAGGAAACGTATTGTAGGCCATGACTGAACTTTTATTTCACACCAGTTAATATACAAATTAAATATTCTGTGGCTGTTTCTACATCTAATAATTTAAACCCTCAACAAATGCTGTTTAACTCATTCTGTCCAAAAAATAAATAAAATAAACTGCTGTCTAAACAATCTCAGATCTACTCACATGTTATAGTTTAAAATATACTGAAGCAGCGTCATCACAGGAGGACCAGAGGCCGACAGGCACCATCATGACTGCAGAAGTTAAAAAGTAAGCAGAAGTCTAGCTGTGACGTCATCTCACGTCCACGGCGCGTCATGCACGGCTGGAGAGTCAGACTGCAACACGGTGCCGTTTGGTGAGATATCGATCAGGAAATGAGAAACATCCTCTCTACTAAATAACTCTATCAATGGCGTTGCCTTGACAACCCATGTCTGACAGCTGCTTCAGGTGGAAGAGACAAATAGAAACTCCGATTCTTTTACTGTGAACCTGCCAGCGAGGAGGGAGTCAGTTACCATGGTAACAGACTTGCAGTAATACTTGCCTCGCTTTCTGGATGAAAGACCCAGTTTCCCCCAACTCAGGGTTAACATACTCAGAGTTTCTGGAACAGGCCCCAGAAGAGTCGAAACAAAGTCAGGCTGAATGAAAGTGAACCAGAATATAGTCGGTGGAATATACATTTATTTACAAATTTAAAGGATCTAAATAATGTTAGAATAAAGTTGAAGTAGTACACAGGGTCAAATTAGGACCATAAAAGATTTACAGATTAAAGTCATTGAAATGTAAAATGTCAAACATAACAGAGCCTATGAAGATACAAAACAGGTGTTTGTAATGAGAAAATATTAAAAATGCTGAGTTTTGTTCTGTCAAAGAATGTGTTTAGGTTCAAGGTGGACGAAGACGAAGAGCGCATGCGCCAAAGCTCCTGATTGGTCCCACGCGTACCTACTAGGAGGAGAGAAAAAGTCAAGATGTGCCACTTCGTCATATTATTAAGAAATCATAAACAGCGTTCAACTTCACTGGCACAGTAATTAACAATTTCTACATTATTGTAAATAATTGCTATTTTGCTAATTTAAATAACGTCACAAAGTTCAAAATAAAAAAACAAACAAACTTTGATTGGCATTTTACACTTTATTCAACTGAAAAACTAATGACCAGAGTGAAGACTCTCTGGAATGCGTCGCCAGTAGACGATCTCTGTCCAATGTGAGCCGTCGTGTGCGTCGGCCAGCAGAGAGCGAAGTAACCGCAGTGGCAGGATGGGGAAGAAACAGAAGAAATCGGGAGAGGACAGGTAGAGAGAAAGCGACCTTTGACAACGTAGTTCTTTTCCACGCTATTACCGAGCCGTGGAAAAGTTTCGGAAATATTAAAACGATCAAAACCTACCCGTTTTCAGTTGCCAACCCTGCTAGCTTAGCGGCTAGGTGCGCTAGCAAATGCTAACCACGAGTCATTGGACGTGTGAGAGCGCAGGTGATGCTGTAAACAGCCTTAAAATGGCTTAAGATCAATTACACAACGAGCAGGCGGGCTGACACGGGCTCAACTGGGCTAACCTCATCTCTTACCGTATTTACCATCCACAGCTTTGGCTGCACATTAGCCAGTGTCAGCTCCAGTTAGCCGCTTTAGCAGCCACATAGCCGGCTGTGAGTTATGCCGATGTTCTGACTCTGAGCACGAAGCTGTGTTTAATGACGCTGGCAGCAAAAAAAAAAAAAAAAAAAAGAGTCCGCAGTAGCTCAAGTTTATTTACCCAGATGTTTACTGTCAGTGTAAACAATAAACAGGCTGAGCTAGCTGTTAGCTGCTGGACAGAGTTTAATTATCTGATGGCATGATGTAACGTGGATATCTGTCTCACCCCTCAGCCCAGGACTGTCCTCACACCTGACACACATGCTCACTTAGTCTAATTTCAGCCTTTAAGTGGCATTTTTGGGACCTTTCTTTGTTTTTGAGTTGTTGTTTTTTTATCATTTGTGTGTTTTTGTCAGTTCTTTGTATTTGTAGTGTGTGAACATCTTTATTTTGGGGCTGTTTGGGTTGAAGTTGGCCTTTGGGTTCAGTTCAGTGGAAACTGGGGTCATCTTCAGGCCCTTTAAGCTCCATCAGCCTCGGCTGGCTGCACAGCCTCGGCTGATGGGAAACAAAAGGAGGCGAGGAGTCAGCAGCTTTTCACCAGGTCATTGTCCGGCCGCCTTGCTCGCGTCTGACAGGCTGGGCTGCAATCTGGTCACGTGACGCGCTTTCTGCTCACTGATTGATTGTTGCTGATATTTTAGTGCCAAAGATGATGGCGTGGACATCGATGCTCTGGCGGCAGAGATTGAAGGAGCCGGAGCCTCCAAGGAGCAAAAAGGGAAGAAGAAGAAGAAAGGAGCTAAGAAGGAGGACTTTGAGTATGCCACAGTCTCTTCTTCTTCTACTTTTGTTGTGTTGTGGTGTGTGCACGCTGTGTAACAATGTGTGCTCCTCCTGCAGTGAGGATGACATCCTAAAGGAGCTGGAGGAGCTGTCTCTGGAGACCCAGGGGGAGAAGAAGGTAAATATGTAAGAGATGGTCGTCTCAGCTCGTCACCATGTCTTCTCTGACATCCTTGTCCTCTCTTCTTCTGTAGAAAGACTCCACAGAAGAAGTGGAGATGGCAGAGCCTCCCAAACCAGAGAAGAAGAAGACCAGGAAGGGGAAGAAGGGCGGAGGCAGCCCTGAAGATGAGGAGGGGGATGAAGGCCACGTTGATGGAGAGAGGAACGGAGAGCAGGACAAGAAGGTGGGATGCTGTCCACTGTTTGTCTTCATCGTTTTAATGTAAATGTCCTCACTGTCTCCGTTTGTCTCCAGGCTCCGCCTCCTGCTGCTCCTTCTGAGTCTGACGATGACAGCACCTCCCGCTCCCGCCTGAAAACCAAAGGCGGAAAGAAAGAGAAGAAAGCCTCAGTGTCTGATGAAGAGGAGGACCGGGACAAGGATGAAGACATGAGAAAGAGAGGTGGAGGTGGGCCAAAGGACGACGAGTCAGATGGCGATGAGGAGTTTGCCTCCAGGAGAGACAAGAAGAAGAAGAATAAAGGGAAGGCAGTGAAGGTGGAGAGTGAAGATGAGGAGGAGGAGCAGCAGGATGAGGCTGGCGGGTTCAAGATGAAGACGGCAGCGCAGAAGAAGGCAGAGAAGAAGGAGAGAGAGAAAAAGAAGAAGGAGGAGGAAAGGATGAAGGCTAAGAAGATGAAGGAGAAGGACAGCGTTGTGGAGGCTAAAAAAGAACCAGAGAAGAAGACAACAGAGGCCACGCCCCCTCAGACGGATCCACCTGCAGCTGTGATGGAGGAACCAGAGGGGGCGGAGCCAGCAGCAGAGGGTATGACATCAACAGTTCATGGTTACTATCATCGTTTCCTGTTCCCGCCTCCATCCTCAGCGCCTCTCGGCACGCAGCTTTGAGTAAAGTCAACCAATCGTCTCTCGGTTGGAGGAAGTGTGCTGCCACTTTTTCTGTTTTTACCAAACTGCAGCAAAAACAACAAAAACTTAAATTTATCCCTCATTTAAAACCCAGCCCACTTCAGAGCTCTACAACTCAGGCGCACTTTAACTTAGAAACTTCGTTCAGAGTTTAAGTTGGCCATAAAAGATCAAACTTTTACTGTATGAAAAGACATTTTCATATTTTTTTACTGTTTTGACAGAATTGCATTTTTAAATTTTGTGAAAATTGGGAAATGACCCTTAGAGCCTTCCCACTCTGACTTATAAATCTCATACTCTTAAGGCTCTAAAACCTCAAAATTATAATGAAAATTTCTCAAGCTTCTTTCACACCCTCAGGTTTTCTCATATATACACAAATTTAATATCAAACGTATGAAACCCGACGTTAATTCAGTGTAACCATGGGTGGGGTTAGCTTCATGAAACTTTAAAGCTAATCGCAACCAACTCTGACATCACGTCAGAAGGCAGTGATGCCACTCCTGGCTCCATCCTCTCTATTATATTTTTCTCATATTTTACCTCCGCTCAGGAGCTGAGGCGTGTTTTTAATTAGCCTTAACAACTACACAAAAAACAAATCCTAAAAATGACATCTGTGTGTTTGTTAAATCTGCTGCTCCTGGTCCAGCAAGTTTCTTGATACGACCTTGTGTCTGTCTGTCGGAGGAATGCGTGAGCCCTAAACCAACCGAAAGCTCTGACTTTGGCCGTTTGCTAGCAGAGAATGTCTGCTGTCATAGCAACATTAACAAGCAGGTGCAGTTGTGTGTGTAACATGAGAATCACCGTAGCAACCGTAGCTGCTCCTTCATCATGGCTGCCTCCATGACAGCTAGAAATATTGTAGTTTTCCTTTTTCTGCGTCTTCCAGGAGAGGACATCGAGGGGGACAAGAAGAAGAAAGACAAGAAGAAGAAGAAGGGAGAAAAGGAGGAGAAGGAGAAGAAGAAGGGTCCCAGCAAGGCCACTGTGAAGGCCATGCAGGAGGCTCTGGCCAAGATGAAGGAGGTGGGCATTCTGGGAAATGTAGTTATGGATGATGCTGGAGTCTGCAGGTTGACTGACCGTGGTGGTCTTTGTAGGAGGAGGAGCGGGCTAGAAGAGAGGAAGAGGAGCGGCAGAGGAGACTGGAGGAGTTGGAGAAGCAAAGGCAGGAGCAGGTAAACGAATGAAGCACTTCTCATTTTATCCGTAGTGCCTAGAAACTGTTTGAGGCTTGATGCCTTGTTTTCCTGTTGTAGGAGCGTCTGGAGCAGGAGCGCAAGGAGAAGAAGAAGCAGAAGGAGAAGGAGAGGAAGGAGCGGCTGAAGAAGGAGGGGAAGCTGCTGACGAAGACCCAGAGAGAAGCTCGAGCTCGGGCCGAGGCCACCCTGAAGATGCTGCAGGCTCAGGGTCAGTGGACATGGCGATGGCGGTTTCCTGAAGTCTGTCTGGGAGTCTGAGCGTGTCTGACTTGTGTCTGTCCAGGTGTTGAAGTGCCATCCAAAGACTCGGTGCCAAAGAAAAAGCCGGTTTACGGAGACAAGAGGAAGAAGAAGCCCAACGTCCAGACCCCCGAAGGTACCAGCGTGCCCTGGACCGGGCTGCCATGGCAGCCTTTAGCTAGCTAACTCTCCTCTCTGCTTCTCAGAAACATCAGAGGTTACCTCGCCAACCTCAGAGACTCCAGAGCCCGTTGCCATGGAAACAGAGGCTGAGATGCCAGCAGCAGAGCCAGGTGAGAGTGGCAGGCGGAAGAGGTGAGGAGGCGAAGTGTGAGCCAGGTTAAATATGTTTGTTCTGTGTGTAGAGGTGAAGCCGGACGCTGCCGTAGACGACTGGGAGGCCATCGCCAGCGAGGAGGAGAAAGGTGAGCGTGGTGGCGCCGCCGTCTATTTAGTTCCTCTGGAAACAACATGATTTGATAAATGATTCCTACTTTTATTTATTAATAAACAGTGAGGAACAGAAGAGCCAGAAGAGAAGCAGGTACTGAATCTGTTAAAGATGGAGAGCCTGTGGTCTGTAGAGCTGAGTAGACCCGCACTAGTTCTGTTCAGCTTTATTTACACCCCAATTCCAAAAAAAGAACTTCGGTCTTTGTGTAAACCATAGATAAAAACAGAATACAATGATTTCCAAATCTCATCAACTCATATTTTACTCCCAGTAGAAGATCAATCACATATGAGACGATGAAACTGAGACGTTTCACCATGTGATAGAAAATATGAGCCGATAGTGAATCTGATGGAAAAGTACCTGGTACAACGCAGAAACACCTGGAGGAGCATTTGACAAATAATCAGGTTACCTGGTAACAGGTCAGTAACATGACTGGTATAAAAGGAGCATTTCAGAGAGGCAGAGTCTCTCAGATGAACAGAGGTTCATCAACCTGAGACACACTGGATCTAAAACTGTGGAACAATTTCAGAAAAATAATTTAATGGTAAAATGTCTCAGTATCAACATCTGGTATGTTCTTTACGTTATTCTGGGAGTAAAATACAACTTCATGAGATTCTGTTTTATTTGCATTTAACTTTAATTTGGGGGATTTAGCCTTGTGATCGGTAGGCATGTGCTTCCATTAGTCTGAACTAGTCGTGCTTTCTCCGATGATGTGTTGTTGTTTGACTACATGCTTGCTGAACAATAACAACGAGGTGATTTTATTTTCCAGCATCAAGTTTTTTAAATGCATCTTGCACATTAATAACCTCATTGATCTAACAGGTCACAACCTCATTATGAGGTTGGTGTTGGTTCTGGTTTGATAGTCTTGATTTTTTATCCGTTTTTGTGATCTGATTAATAATAAGTAAACAAACGGTGAAAGCTCATTCAGACGCCTCCCTGTGTCTGTGTCAGAGTTAAAGAAAGTCCACATTGAGGTTAAAGAGGAGAAAGCTGCTCCTCCTCAGCCTGCTGCAAGCGAGGAGGATGAAGATGAGGAGGAGGAGGAGGATGAAGAAGAAGATGAAGATGAGGAGGAAAGTGAGGACGATGGTGAGGTGGAGAAAGAGGCGGCTCCAGCAGTTCAGGGGAAAAGGAGAGCAGCGAGTGAGGATGAGAGCAGCGAGAGCGACGAGGATGATGGGAGGACGAAGGAGGAGCGGCTGTACGACCGAGCCAAGAGGAGGATAGAGGTGATGTGCAGAAATGGAGGAGGAGTGGGAGCTCGTCTCCTTTCAGCCCGTCTCTGACTTACAAGCTGTTTGTGTCTCCATAGAAACGCAGAGCTGAAAATTTGAAGAACATCGACGCGGACCGGCTGAGAGCGCCGGTGGTGTGTGTGCTGGGACACGTCGATACGGGAAAGACCAAGATCCTCGATAAGGTGGCTGCTTACTGTTTACCGACTGTTTACTGATGACCGACTCTTTACCGACTGTTTACTGATGAACGACTCTTTACCGACTGTTTACTGATAACCGACTCTTTACTGACTGTTTACTGATGACCGACTCTTTACCGGCTGTTTACTGATGACCGACTCTTTACTGGCTGTTTACTGATGACCGACTCTTTACTGGCTGTTTACTGATGACTGACTCTTTACTGGCTGTTTACTGTTGGCGGACTGTCTACTGGCTGTTTACTGATGACTGACTCTTTACTGGCTGTTTACTGATGACTGACTCTTTACTGGCTGTTTACTGATGACTGACTCTTTACTGGCTGTGTACTGTTGACTGACTCTTTACTGGCTGTTTACTGTTGGCGGACTGTCTACTGGCTGTTTACTGTTGGCGGACTGTTTACTGGCTGTTTACCAGCTGTTTATTGACTGACTGTTTACTGGCTGATGATTGTTTACTGGCTATTTACCAGCTGTTTATCTTTGGCCGACTGTTTACCAGAGGTCCATTGCTCCAAAGTAGGACTGGTTCATCCAGGATAAATAAGGTTTAACTGGCTGCAAAAAGAACAGGCAGAACGAATTCACCACGCCTGGTGAATCTTATCTTGGATTAGTGCGCTCGCTGCTAGACCTTCGGGGCCTTTCACTCACACTCACTGCTACACACTATTACACGCTCACTAATACACACTATTACATGCTCACTATAACAAACTACTACACACTATTACACGCTCACTAATACACACTATTACATGCTCACTAGTACACTACTCACGATTACACACTATTACGCTCACTAGTACACGCTCACGATTACACACTACTACGCACTATTACACACACACTACTACACGCTCACTATTACAAACTACTACACACTTACTACTACACGCTCACGATTACACACTATTACGCTCACTAGTACACGCTCACGATTACACACTACTACGCACTATTACACACACACTACTACACGCTCACAATTACACACTATTACATGCTCACTATTACAAACTACTACACACTATTACACGCTCACGATTACACACTATTACGCTCACTAGTACACGCTCACGATTACACACTACTACGCACTATTACACACACACTACTACACGCTCACAATTACACACTCAGCTTTACACACAAAGCGAACATGTTGGTTATTTTGGGGAACTGATGGTAATGATGGAGCCTGGCGACTGAACCGTCTACTTCCAGGACCAATGTTTACTTCCAGTAAAGGCCTCCCAGTTGGGTTCTGGTTAAACTGGTGTAAATGTGGGCTGGTTCAACAGAACACACTTATGTTCTGACCCTCTAGAATGGAACCAGAACCATGTCTGTGTGAAACCACTAATGCATCCGTCCCAGTTCTGCGGTTTTGTTGCCGTGGCTTCATCTGAGCATGCTCCCTGTCTTTTTCTGCTGTATTTCTGGCAGCACTGAATTTCCGCACTCTGCTTTCTTGCCGCCGATACTGGATACCTGTCAATCTAAAGGACACACCTGTAGTGGACTCTTAAATACATAATTCACCGTGCTGTAATATAGACTGGTGTTTCACGTTATAGCACGTTGTTCACTGTTGCCTGGTAACCCCAGGAGAGTTCTGGAATTTCCGTTGTCTGTACTTCTGTTCTTGAGTTTTTAATAAAACGACACGAGTTGTGTGGTTAAAGTGAGAAATTGGCTTTTCGTTTCTATCATACAATTTCCACACACCCCTAATTATGCCAAATTTCAAGAATAAATAACATCCAAACGGATGAGTTAGAAAAAAATTCACCCCCCTCACAGTTGTCATGAAGGTAAACCTGATTTATTAATCCTGAAATGTGTGGGTTTTTTTTTACACATGTTTATTTCTAATGTGAAGTTGGTCTTTTTAACATGGGAGTCTTGGGGATTTGCTCTGTTTTGGAGCCCCTAGTGGACGAGGGAGGAACTGCAGTTTGTTTCACTTTTTACCGCCGGAGGTTGCTTCTTGATGTCGACACACCCTTACTAGAAAAGTTTCCATCCGTATAAAAATGAAATTATTTCATCCGTGTGTCTGTGGCCTCTCTCTTTAGAGACTATTTCTTCTATACTGACTGGTTAACTGGTTGCTCTCAGTGGACCAACTGTTTACTGACTGTTCGGTAGTAGATAGTCATTTTGAACTTACCGGCTGTTTGTGCTGCGTGCAGCTCCGACACACCCATGTCCAGGACAGCGAAGCCGGAGGAATCACTCAGCAGATCGGAGCCACCAACGTTCCCAAGGAGACCATTGAGGAGCAGACGAAGATGGTTAAAAATGTACGATGTCTCTCTCTGATGGATAAACGCTGCCAGTGTTACCGTCTGGTTATTAACCTGAACTGTTGGTTCAGTTTGACAGGGAAAGCATCAGGATTCCTGGCATGCTGATTATTGACACACCTGGACACGAGTCCTTCAGGTAACATCTGTCTGTCCTCACAGATTATCCACCGTCTGTCCTCAGTAGCCTGACTGTCTCCTGTCTCCATAGTAACCTGAGGAACAGGGGCAGCTCTTTGTGTGATATCGCCATCCTGGTGGTGGACATCATGCACGGCCTTGAGCCTCAGACGCTCGAGTCCATCAACCTGCTGAAGGAAAAGAAGTGTCCCTTTATTGTGGCCCTCAACAAGGTGTGCTACGTCGCTGTAGAAGACGAAATCCTCTTCTGTTTGGTTCTAACCATGTTGTTGTTATCAGGTCGACCGTCTGTACGACTGGAAGAAGAGTCCAGACACCGACGTGGTGGCCACGCTGAAGAAGCAGAAGAAGAACACCAAAGACGAGTTTGACGAGAGAGCCAAGGCCATCATTGTGGAGTTCGCTCAGCAGGTGATTGCATCATCACTCACCAGCCAATCACATGCTTCCTTTTAATTCCTTCCCTTTGCAAACCTGTGAAACCGCTCTGCTCTCCCTCAGGGTCTCAATGCCGCCTTGTTCTTTGAGAACAAAGACCCCCGGACGTTTGTGTCGTTGGTTCCCACCTCAGCCCACAGCGGAGACGGGATGGGGAATCTCATCGCCTTATTGGTGGAGCTCACCCAGACCATGTTAGCGCGCCGGTTAGCGCACTGTGACGAGCTGCGTGCTCAGGTCATGGAGGTGAGTGTCAGAGTGTGGATTCCTCCTCCTCCTCGGTCCAGTGGACACCGCTGATGGTCTCTGTGCTCAGGTGAAAGCTCTGCCCGGCATGGGAACCACGATAGACGTCATCCTGATTAACGGCTGCCTGCGGGAAGGAGAGACCATCATTGTCCCAGGGGTGGAGGGGCCCATCGTCACGCAGATCAGAGGCTTGCTGCTGCCGCCGCCTCTGAAGGAGCTCCGGGTCAAGGTGAGGCACCTGTTGTAGGAAACAGATGTTTCATTTTGGTATGTTGGTGATTAACGGTCTGATGGGTTTTCGTGTCCAGAACCAGTATGAGAAGCACAAGGAGGTGTCCACGTCTCAGGGAGTGAAGATCCTGGGCAAAGACCTGGAGAAGACGCTGGCGGGGCTCCCCCTGCTGGTGGCCCACAGAGACGACGAGGTCCCCGTCCTCAGGGTAAGGCTGTCTGAGCAGGTCCCTGTTTGCTCCGCCAGGCCCCAGTTAACCAAGTCTTGATGGTTTTTAGGATGAACTGGTGCGGGAGCTCAAACAGACCTTGAGCTCCATCAAACTGGAGGAGAAGGGGGTCTACGTCCAGGCATCCACACTGGGATCACTGGAGGCTCTGCTGGAGTTCCTGAGGACGTCCAAAGTCCCCGTAAGTACCAGTCTGTCTGTTTACTGGCTGTTTATGGAACCATTTGTTTACTGGCTGTAACAGGTCAGTGTTCCAAAACTCAGTTTGTAACTTGCTTCCTGGAACAGGCCCGCGGTTAACGGCTGTTTGTTTATTTACTTGTGTTTTCCTCTCTATGTAACTCTGTGTGTGTGTGTGTGTGTGTGTGTGTGTGTGTGTGTGTGTGTGTGTGTGTGTGTGTGTGTGTGTGTTCCTGCAGTATGCTGGTATCAACATCGGTCCAGTTCATAAGAAGGACGTGATGAAGGCGTCAACCATGTTGGAGCACGACCCTCAGTACGTCATGGTCCTTTTTAAAGCGGAAACTTCCGGATAAAGCTGTGTATGTATTTCCTGTTCTCCTACTGAAACCGTGAAATAACCGTTCAGGTACGCTGTGATCCTGGCGTTTGACGTCAAGGTGGAACGGGAGAGTCAGGAAATGGCCGACAGTCTGGGGGTCCGGATTTTCTCGGCTGAAATCATCTACCACCTTTTCGATGCTTTCACCAAGTACAGAGAGGACTACAAGAAGGCCAAACAGGACGAGTTCAAGTAGGAAACTCCTTCAAACTCTTTGTCCATCCGTCTCTCTTTGATCCTCACACCAACACACCTGGCTGAGTGTTATTAGAAGCATGAAACCGATAGAAACCAACAAACACGGGTGATTTCTCCTGAACGGCTGTACCTTGCAGACTGATGGTGTTTTGTGTGTGCAGGCATATAGCTGTGTTCCCGGTGAAGCTGCGAGTTCTTCCTCAGTTCATCTTCAACTCCAGAGATCCCATTGTGATGGGGGTCTCTGTGGAGGCTGGAGTCCTGAAGCAGGGAACGCCGCTCTGCGTTCCCAGCAAAGGGGTGAGGCTGCAGCACGGAGCATTTCTCTTTATTCAAACCATGTGAGACGTCTGACGTCGGCCTGACTCTGTGTGCATTTCAGTTCGTTGACATCGGCATCGTCACGAGTATAGAAATGAACCACAAGTCTGTCGACACGGCCAAGAAAGGCCAAGAGATCTGTGTCAAGATAGAGCCCATCCCCGGAGAGTCGCCCAAGATGTACGGCCGCCACTTTGAAGCCACCGACATCATTGTTAGCAAGGTATGGACACGCCTACTCACAGGGGCGGGGCTTAGGGTGGTCGTAAGGTAAACAGAGCTAATAAAGATGGAGTCCAGCGCCAGCCCCTCCCTCTATTTACAGGGGTAGGGTGCACCTTTCTAACTACTGCCTTCATCTCAGCAGAAGTACAGGTGCCCTACCTGTTCATCATGGATGGTGGGATCCTTAAAGGCTGAGTAGGACTAGATGAAATAGAATAAATAATAATCAGAAAATGTAAAAAAAAAACATATTTTAAGTACAGTCCTGGACATTTTATGTTGTTTGTTAATGACCAACTTTTAATAAAGAACACACACTGAGTCCATGTCACACACCTTTCCAACCATCGTCAGTAAATACAAACATAAAGAACCGAGGCACCAGAAACGGACGAATTCATGTCTAAACAACCTTTGATGGAAATAAATAGCAAAACTTCTTTTTGGTGGGAAAACCAGTTTTTACCGTCTGATTTCCTGCCTGGTTCTATCTGAGCTTCCACCAAACAGGACGGGGTGTGTATGTTCAGCGCAGAGCGTCAGACATGGCCGCTGCACACGCACCTGGTGGATCGGCCGTTAGGTGAACACCTGGCAGGACTCGGCTACCTGGAGGCCTCAGCCGGCATCACCTCCACCTCTTTTCAGATTCCTCCTCCTCCTCGCTGAGACTTCTTCTGCAGTACTCTCCGTTATGGTTTTAGAGAGGCGGGCTTGGTGATGGCAAGTGCCAGGATCTGTGGGTGGGAGGAAGTGTGGTATTAAGCTACGTGATAGGCTAAAACAAAGAAAGGAAAATTGTGTTGTTCTATTGAACTTTTTATCCACCTCTTTCTTTGTCTATACGGAGGCCCACAGGGGACACGGCAGTTTATTTCCTTTTGCATTCCCTCGTGAAACAGGCCTGTTAGAGCGCGTACAGCCTGTTAACGTTTCTGTAGGTGTTTCCGGTCTGCATGACACGGAGCTTTGACGGGTTCATCACCGAGCAGCTCGGCTGTAATCAGAAACCGTATCAGCATCTCGCTGCTTTACTCGTCAGGCTGCTTGTGTTTAGACTGATTTATTGGTCATTTATTAAATAAACGAGTCCTTTCCTTTTCATGGCTGAATTATTAACTGCTTAAGAAGACTTTACGCTAACTGTAATAAAACATGGTGCTAATCTTTCTTAAATACAGATGTGATTCATCTGCTCTCGTCACAGCGGTCACATGACGCTGCCGAGCGCAGACGGATTTTTAGCTAGTTTTAGCTAACCGTCTTCGGTTCAGTAACGCCGGCTGTGTTTGGGTTTCAGATCACACGGGCGTCCATTGATGCTCTGAAGAACTGGTTCAGAGACGAGATGCAGAAGTCTGATTGGCAGCTGATCATGGATCTGAAGAAGACCTTTGAGATCATCTGAAGGACCTGAAACACTAAATCTTTCTCCATCAGATGAAGCGGCAGCGGCGGGACAAAAAAGAGAAAAACAAGTTTTTCTGTGAGAAACGAAGCGTTTTTTCCACTGTTGTTAACAGTGATAGTGTAGACACATCTCTCTCTCACACACACACACACACATTCAGTATTCCAACGTGCCTGTTCTTTAGCATCGTTATCTTCTTCTCTTGGTCCCGGCTCGGGTTTGTGGCTGCTGCTTCATGTCCCAGGCTCCGCCCCCTTTCCTCTCCAGACCGACGCCGACGAGGACGACTGAGCGGCGGCGAGCCTGAAGGCGGAAACTTTTTTCTGAGCAGCAGTGACAACGCCCAGTTCAGACTCTGGACAGCAGACTTTTAGCTGTGCGATCTGGCAGCCATGTTGGAAGGTGGGGGAGGGATGACTGACGGAGCAGATTTTAAACTGTTTTTGCTGCAAATGCTGATGTAATAAATTCCCATGATTCTAATGAAATGTGCAGATTGAGAGTTTCTGTTCAGGTTTTAGTGGAAAGTGTTTCTGGGTAGCTTAAAGTTCACGCTTTAATTCGGTTGAGTAGTTTAAAGTTAAGATTTTAATGTTGTGGCTTTTTTACGAACCAAGACCAGGCCGTAGTCTGTACTATTTAAACCAGGATGTTTAAAGCTAGATGCACACAAAGATCATCGGGCTGTTTCTGTCCTGATTTTCACCTTCCTCAACAAGAAAGGCAAATTTAATTTAGTTTAAGTTTTTAAGCTGAATGCAGCTTCTTCATGTCTGGTTCTGACTCTGGGAACTGATAAGAAACTGGATCCAGATGACCTGAGGGTTCTGGCAGGTTCTTAGTGGGCCAAGAGGTCT
>CM047998.1:5015071-5025815 GCA_026261665.1 Melanotaenia duboulayi
TTTTTCCAGACGTGTTGCTGCCATCAGATCAGCTGTATTCCAACAGCAAATAAAGATCTAATAATAACAAAAAAATTTGAACTCATGGTAAAATGGTAAAATGTCTAAGTTTTATAAATTCTTTATAAAATATGAGTTGATGAGATTTGAAAATAATTTAATTGTTTTTATTTGTATTTTACACAGACACCCAATTTTCTAGGGAACTGAGGCTTGAGTATAAATACAAGTTAAACATTTTATATGTGTACGTATAATGATACCAAATATATGTAGTCTTTACTGGTATACAGGTGTGTGGTAACACAATGCCAAGGGGGAAAGACATCAGCATTGATCTGTGAGAACCAGGCCTCGTTTAGCAGGTTAAATGTTAAAGTCCAGTTAGAAACAGACTAAACCAGTATGGCTTGTTGGGAAGGTTGCAGGGGAAAAAAGAACAAACCACCAGACTTCTGGAACCAGGTCCTCTGGACAGACCAGACCACAGTGGACATGTTTGATCCCTAAATGCCTCACAACAGCTGTCAGCACAGTGGGGGAGGGATGATGGTCTGGGCCTGTAGGGGCCTAGAGTCAGATGTGAGTCCATCTACAGACAGCTAAAGCTTGGCCAAAACTGTCTCATGCAGCAGGACAAAGATCCCAAACACAGCAGATCTACACCAGAACCAGGTGTTGACCTGGTCCAGTCAGAGTCCAGACCTCATCCTGACTGCAGGAACCATACAGATTGGAGGGGGAGAAGGTCTCAGCGTGGTCCAGAGTCCAGACCTCACCCTAACTACAGGAACCAGACAGGCTGGAGGGGGAGGAGGTCTCATTGTGGTCCAGTTAGAATCCAGACCTCATCCTGACAGATGTTGTGGTGGGAACTTCAGAGACCTGCAAACCTTAATGATCTGAAAACTTCATCCATTTCAGCACCTTATTGCTACTGGAACCAATTTTTGGTTAATTTTTGTCCAATAAATAAGAGTTATCTGAGGTTGTATTTACCTCATTTTTAAACAACCAGCATCAGATGACATCGTGTTGTGGAGGCCGTGGAGAGCTGTAGTTCCTGACAGTGACCACTGGAGGGCAGTGATGAGTTGGAGGATGATGTCTCTGTTTTACAGGACTGTGTCCAAACTGAGGGAATTCTGGGACCGCAGAAAGAATATCGCCATGGGCTCCTCTGCCCCAGGACTGCTGCCTCTTATTAATGTCTGTTAATGTTCTTGACGGGGTCTGATGTAATGCACCCAGTTCTTTACAATGTGGTAGTAGTATTGTGTAAATTATGTATCATTAGTTGTCTCATTTCTCTGATTTTCATGGTAGTCATAACTACTTAAACCACGTTATTACACCTCTGGTTGTAAACAAATTTTCATTAAACCATTCAACAAATAGCTCGTGGGTATTTTACTGTGAACAATCAAGCGCTGATGTGATAAAACAATATCTTAAAGTGTCCCGTTTTTGTCCCTTAAACAACTTCCCTCTCTATCTGAAGCAGCCTTGCTTTGGGGACATGGCCTGACTCCGTCAACAACGGCGACGTAAGTTGTGTTATAAATAAATTAAGCCTATATTTTGCTCTTGATTATATAAATGAAATGACTAATGCGTTGATTAAGGTCTTAGTAATTACCAATGGTACAGCAGTTTACTAATAAAGCAAACAGCCAACCAGAGTCTGTCTCACCCTCACTGGACGGCTGGAGATGAAGGTCTGCTGCTGGGTCGGACTCAGGCTGTTCTGGAGCAGCAGAGCATAAAGGCTTATTGTTCCACTATTTATTGTTTTTGTGAGCATTAAATGTTGTGTTTCATGGAAACTGATGAACTAAACTAGTCTTGGAATACACAAAATCTAAATGTGCTTCTCAGTACCGGAGCTTTGCAGACACTTTCACTTTGCCATGTGGAGGTCAAACTATGTAACATGACCCATGCATAAAACATTTCACTTTATTTAACTTTTATTATTGTTATTTTTTATTTATCTCACCAATAACAAAATGGTACAAGACTAGATCTGAACACATAATAACATAACTGACCTTCACCACATAATTACTGAGCAGAACTTGAATGCATCATAATACAATTCAGTGCAGCACATAACTGAGTGAATGCTGCTGGAGCTCTGACTTAGCAACGTTGTTAGTTACAGCAGGAATCCTTGCTCTACGAGGACCTGGCCACAGACAACGAGTGAACAACCAAGAAGTCATTTCAGCTCTCTATAGTTTTACTCTCACCACTGGAGAAGAAGTGCCGGATATTCTGGCCCCTGCTCTGGTCCTACACCTGGCTTCCCTCTCCAGTCTTTTCTGGTTTGTGTCTTTTTGCAGGTACCATCTTATCCCCCTAAAGTTCATACAAATTCCCACGTGGAAGAAGGAACCATGAACATGAGGTTAATGAAACGATTAAAACTAAAATATTGAAAGACTTTGTGGCTTTAACTCATATGCATGGAGCCTGGGGTGTGTGGGGCCCTTACAGCTGCCCTCACCTTTCCCTCCTATACGACGGCACTGGCCCCATTTCCACAAGTAAACACCACACAGACGGTTCTTGGATGAAAAATGAAGTTTATTACAAACAACGACAGAGAGCTGTTAGCAGTCAGTTAGCAGCTGTTAGTTCTGTACAAATAACACTGTTTGATTGGTTAGGTGGGAGTGCCAGGTGGCAACAAGGCTAGGTCTCAAACAGCACCCTACGCCCTCCGTAGTGCACCAGCTCCCACGTCGCAGCGTGCTATCCTCCACCTTAAACCCTGCTTAGAGCACTATCCTCCATCGTCACAAGCCTTTGTAGTGCAACATTTCCACCTTAAACATTAAATCATGTTTCATTACGACCGTCTGTGTAGCACTTTGTCCAGCCATAAACTCTTCATAGTGCATAACTTCAGAGTGCACCGTCCCCATCTTGTGCCATTCCTAGTTCTCTACAATCCACCCAAACCCCTCTATGCACTCCGAGTTACGTCTTTTCACTTTGCATCGACAGTCATGACGCTGACATGAAAACAAAACCCTTCTCCGTAAAACAAAGTTTCAGCTCCTGATTAATGATTCATTTTTAAATGTTGTGCTCATCATTTTTCTCAACGTATGAATGAACCGCGTACCATGAATGAAATTCTGTCAGCAGTCTGTTGACTTCAGACGATCGGTGAGTAGTTGCCTCTTAGACTGCTTCCTGGTCTCCCTCCCATATGGACAGAAGCTTTTCTAAAACTCCTGAGCACTAATCCTGATCAAGATGCCGTCAGACCCTGTGGATCTTTACTGGGTGGCACATTTTCTATCTATCTTAGCATAGTTCTCACAGCCCATTTGAGCATTACAGGAGGTCTTCGGTGGCTCTGAACCCATATCAGCTGACTGATCAGCTGTTTCCAGATCAGGGTGCTTGGTTTTTACTGCTTCAGCCTGACTGTGTTTGCAGCTTTTCTCTAAGGATGTTACAACCATGGAAAACTATGTTTAACAGCGCTTCTTTGACACATGCTGAAGCTAATTGGCTTCAAGATGTTCCCACAGGGCTGACTTTTTTCTTTTAAAAGCAGAGATATGATGCTGTTGGTCAGATTTGCTGCATTTGCTCAGCTTCATACATCAACAGATGCTCATCAAAACGATTCATTGTGAGGGGGAAAAGGTCTGGAGGTGAGCAGCTGCCAGCAGAACACCTGCATGGACTGAACTTCAGCACAAGATCATCACAGCTGCACAGAAATTATGATTTAGAATAGTTTTTTTAAGGATCATAATATAACTTTAGAACTGGACTTGATCAGTGTCATGTCTGCAGTTGATGCTGCCATGCAACCCCAGCTCCACCGTAAATACAAACAGGACACAGTGGTTTCCAGGATCTCATCAACTCATATTTTGTTCCCAGTAGACGATAAACAGTTAACCTGGTTAGTTGTCCAGCGCTCCTCCAGGTGTTTCTGCTTTGTACCATCATCATCAGCTCATGTTTTCCACCAGTTTTATCATCTGATATGTTGGTCATCTTATACTGGGAATGAAATATGACCTGATGAGATTGATAAATCACTGTATTCTGGTTTTATTACATTTTAAACAGAGTTCCAACTTTTAAGAACTGGGTTTGTAAAACATTGCTGTCAGTGTTACACGGACCTTTCTGACTACAGTGGTCTCAATTGAGCTGAATCTGAAGAT
This sequence comes from Melanotaenia duboulayi, assembly GCA_026261665.1. Classification (NCBI taxonomy): domain Eukaryota; kingdom Metazoa; phylum Chordata; class Actinopteri; order Atheriniformes; family Melanotaeniidae; genus Melanotaenia; species Melanotaenia duboulayi. The sequence continues at coordinate 5,019,271 of CM047998.1, forward strand.
GTTGACAACAAAAGTTATTTAACCACATGTTCATGTGACAGACTCGAGTGAGTCACAGCTGCCCATTAACAGAAAGTGTTCCACTTTTAACCCTTGAAGGTGTGCTACGCGTCTCCTACGGCCTTCGTAGCGCACTATGCTAAACCCTCGCCGCTCCACCAGCCAGGCTGCACAGCTCCTTAAGGACTGGGGTGTTGTCCGAGAATGGCACCAGAGAAACCAAGACAGAGAGACAGAGGTAGAGAGAGACAGGTAGAGAGACAGGTAGAGAGAAAATAGACAGTTACTGCTTCCGTTTCCATAGAAACAGACAGTCACAGTTGGGCTGCTACTGTCTGACGTGCGGACGGAGACAGACGGCCCGGGGACGAGCAGCTGGACGTCCGGTCTATGTACACAAACAGGGATGCATAATCAGAATATCCAAACTAACCGGAGCTGAGGCCGCCGCTGACGGCTGCCATGGTAACCGGGTGGCGGCAGCAGCTCCGGTGTGCTAAAAAGACAAAAAAATATATAAATAAAAAAAAATAATAATAAAAGGGGGTGTCACCGTAAACACGAGTCGTCATGGCAACGCTACACCGGGACACCACCTAACACACACACGGGACGGCGCCACAGCCTCACGCGCCGCCTCTCACGCACACACATTTTAATATGACAAACAGTTCCTCTGATTTTTTCTACTGAGGTGAAAAACAGACTCTATTAATCTGAATTGTTATAGTCTTCATCGTAATCTTCCTCTTGAGTGGTGTGTGTGTGTGTGTGTGTGTGTGTGTCCTCAGTCTTTATACACATTATTAACAGGACGACGCTCATTTCTGATTGGCCAATGGGTCTTTATGCCTCTTTTCTTTTTTTTTTAACACTGTCTCTGGTTGCTATAGCAACGGCAGCTTCCTTGCATCCCATTGTCTTGGGACCATTGGGTTGTAATGTTTGTAATGTGTCGCGGTCATGTGACCTTCCCCCTGCTGACACACAGGAAATAGTTTGTGAAGTTATCAGAGAGTGTGATTGGCTGCTCCGGGGGGGAGGGGGCTTGATGATGGCGTCTGATTGGATGAGGTGAGGGCAGAGGAGGAGAAGGTGGGGAGTGTGTTTTTTGCTGAGGGTTGAAGCACCAGGAAGGCGGGAGGAGACCAACAGCACCTGCTGCTGTGGACTTAGCACTGAGCAGCGGTCAGAGCCTGAAGTGTGTCGCCGATAGCAACGCCAACATGTCAGCTTCCCAACTATCAAGGGGTCGCCATATTATTATGGATTTTTTCCATCACTAACAGTCTTTCAATGCTTCAGCATATCAGCCTCCAATAAAATGGACGTCTTAGAGAACGGAAAGCCACAAGGACCATTTTTGAGTTTTCAAGTGTTTTAAAGATGAATAAGTTTGGACTGAAACTTCTGATAATGTCCTTCAGAATGACTCGACTGCATACGAGGAACAACCATCTATTTCAACTCGACTTTATGGCCTAAAAAGAAAATAAGTAGATCTATATTGTGGTTAATTACTAATGCAGGAAAAGGCCAGAAATGTCGGCCATTTCTAGGACTATAAATTCAGCTAAAAGGTTGATCATGTGTAACCTCACAGCTTCAGGTGATCAATAATGTTATTGTTGACAGTCTGAACAGGTTGGCGCTGCCATCTTTATGCCCCCCGCCAGAAACCGTAAACCAGACTCTGACCCTGCAGCCAGTGTGTGTTTGTGTGCGTGTCATTGTGTTCTGAGCACGCTCCGTGGCACCCAGCCTTCAGCAGCGGGGGAGTCGCTGTTGGCCGGCCGGTAAACCAGACTCTGACCCTGCTGGTTGGACGACAGGATCTGGACCTTCTCTCCCCGGAACACCGATATCTCGTCTTCCCGCACTGCCACGAAGTCCTGCAGCACCAGAACCAGCTCCTGTGGGGACAGACGGGGTTTTAGTTGCAGGTCCTGGGACAAAAATGGACGATTATTCAGTTAATCCAAACCTGGTCATCCTGCTCGCTGTCGGCAGGAGGCTGAGTGGCATGGCCGTTGGGAGTGGGCGGGGCTGACGGTGGTCGTCCAGACGATAGCGGACGGGTCACAGTGATGCCGCCTTCTTTCCTCTGGTACTCGATAGGAGACTGGAGAGCTGCAACACAGTGTAAACCATCAAAACCCCTTCAGTCAGACCTGAGGACGTCACCGGGAGGAGGTCTCAGGATGCTTCCGGGATGCTTGAGGAGAGTTTTAGTATGATTAAAGCTTCCTAGAGGATGTATAGGAAGCAAATAAAGAGTGTTCAAGTGATCAGAGGGACTCCACGTATCAATAACAGTTTTGGATTTCTTTATGCTGAAGTCAAACATTTCAAATTGTCCAAAATCACTTAAAAGAAGCTCAGTTAACGTCAAATATCTCCAGAGACAAAAGGAGCTTCACATGGCTGTGAGGATGATTTAGCTTGATTCAGGAGGTGGAAAACGATTAAAGGTGATGCAAGGACGACCCGACGTCTGCAGATGAGTAGAAAATGTCTTTAGAGAACTGAAACGATTCAAGATGTTTTGTTGGTGTTTAAAGTCCATTTAAAAACGTTCCAGGAAGAAATACGAACAGTTTAACAGAGTTCAAGTGTGTTCCTATAAAATGAAATAATTCAAGGATATTTCTATAAGTGAATGCTTGACGTGTAGTCCGGGAAGATGGCCGCTGGTTTGCCTTCATCCTGCACCGGGCTTTGCTCTCTGGCTCGACGCAGAACCTCAACACAGTGTTGGTGGAAAAGGAGCTTAGCGATAATAACCCGAGGTTTCCCGTCAGGTCTCTGTGGTACGAGACTCCTGAAAGAGCGATCAACAGGGACTAGTTTCTCCAGGTGCAGGTCAGCTTTAGAGCCGGAACCCGGCTCCTCTGGTATTCCTGTGATCTGAACATAGTCGCACTCTTCCCTCCATGTCTTCATTCTTTTCTCTTAATTAACTTCGGTTCTCAGCCTGTAGAGTGGTGATCACCGGACCATGTCGGCCTGCTCTCTGCCATGTCCCTGACGGCGGACTTCAGGCTGGTGATTTTAGAGCGGACTGCCGCAGCATCATTAGAAATTTCCGGCCTAACTTCCATTTGTTTTAGAGAAAGCTAAAATCCTCTGCCGGTGCCTCTCTCAACTGCAGAGCTGTTTGCTCTCTGTTCTGAAAGAACGACCGCGTTCGGATGGTGGAGGGTTGTCTGACGGCTGCCGGCTGGAGCTTGTATTCCTGTCACCTCCTGCCTGGAGCAGGTGGGGCCGCAGTATTTACTTAACTGTATTTACTTCAGCAAAACAAACCACATGCCCTGCTCCANCCCCCCCCCCCCCCCCCCCCCCCCCCATTAAGCACAACTAATTAAACTGTGTGGTTTCTTTAGGCAAGTAAAGGCGTTTAAGAGATTGAAGGATGATTTTCAGGGAGCTGGACTCACCTGACAGGAAGTTGTTCTGGGCGTCCAGCAGTGCGGCGATTGTTTCCACCCAGGTTATCTTGATGCTGGCGCAGGATGCCTGCAGAGTGAACCGTTCCGCCGAGCCGCGGGACCACAACACAAACTTACAGGGGTCGCCATCCACACTTTCCTGCATCGCCAGGTAGCTCACCTGATCACACACAAGCATGACGATAGGGCTGCTACCACTGAACCAAATCTAAGGTGCTCTGATCCCTGCAGGACAAGGTTCAGGTCTGGACTCACCTTGATGCTGTTCTTGAACTGGTATCCCGGGTTGCTGGAGCCTTTTCGCAGCAGCTCGCTGAAGATGACGATCTGCTCAAAGAGGAAGACTCTGCGCTCTTTGCTGCGAGACAAAACTCCTCCGTCCTGCTCCCAGACGCAGAACGTTTCCTGCTGCAGCAGCTTCCCCTGAGACGTCAGCTTTCCCTGGACAACACACAGAGTCAGAGTTCACGTTTCCGTGCAAAACATCCACAATGCTAGAAAATGATCTGAAGGCTTGTTTCCATCTCATTCACATGTTGCCTGATCTCTGAGATGAAAGCTGTTACACAGGATGACCTCAGCTGGATTTATGTACACTTTTAGCCAATTAGACTTTTTTTCATTTTAAAAAATAAATGTATTTTAGAACTTACATTTTTTAAAGGAACTATGGACCTCCTACAGTATTTAAAGCTACAAAGCATCTAGCAGAGCTGCAGCTTCCAGCTCCGCTGAGCAGGTGTACCTCGTATCCCTGCAGGCGTCCCAGGTTCATCATGTCGTTGCAGCGTTTGGGAACCAATGACATCAGCTCCACGGCTTTCTGTACACACAACACGCACAGCCGCTAAATATTACAAAGCTTTGTGATCTACCACAGGGCGATGATTCACCATCCTTAGTGAATCATTTATCATCTCCTTCACAGAAACAGCTCTTTGTCTCCTTCTGCTCTTTGGGTATAAGACAGAAACAGCTGTAACATAATATTTCATGTCCTTGTTCTTATTGAAGTTTTACATCTCAGAGCAAAATGATACAAAATTATAGTTAAATTTGAGAAGAAATAAGCAAGAAAAACTAGATTTTACAAGCGGAAACTAACCAATAACACACAATGATCAGAAACGTATCAACGAACATCAGCATGTGGCAGAAGCCAAACGAGAATAAATATTTCGGTTATACTTTCAAAGAGGGGTGAAGCTTACCTACACCAGCCACCAGGGGGCGATCAATGTTTTTTTTTACTGCACTTTATTTACTGTGGCCAAGTTGTACGATAACTTTAGAAATGATCCTCAGAAAAGTGAAGATTCGGGGACTCACCTCGATCTCCTCACAGTCCAGTCCGGCTTTGGATGTGTATTTGAGAAAATCCTGAAAAACAAATAGAAACAGATCATTCAGGTCTGTCACAATCAGTTAAAGTTGTATCATATACTCACCCCAAAACCTACTGTGTTAAGATAACCCCAGGAGTTCATTTTTTCTCAAGAACCTGTTCCGGGCTCAGAAATTTGGTTAAATTACCCTCCACAAAAAAGTTATACTCAGAACTCCAGGGCCAAAGAGGGCCGAGTCAAATCCAGAGTCAAGACCAACCAGTCCAGACTGGTTAAAACCTGTTAGTTCTGAGTCAAGGCAAGTTATTTCCGACACAAGCTCAAGATCAGTAAGACCAAAATACTAAGTGCAGAGTCTAGTCCTAAGTCGAGTTCCAAGTCATGACAAGAACTGAATCAAATCTTTAATGAAGGTAATCATACCAACAAGTCCCAACTCAAAGGTTAAAGTTCAAAACCAGAGTCACCATTTAGTTTGTGAGTCCAGACCAACAAGTTCCAGATCAACCATCAAGTCAAGAAAACAAGCCTTGACTCATGGTCGGAGTCAAGTCCAGATTCATTAACAACAGGTCCAAGTCAAGACCATCGGGTCAGCTGGTCTAATCCCCAAGTTTTACATCAAAGCCAGTAAGCCCAAAATACAGACTGAGTCAACTGTCTCTAAGTCATAACAAGCAAGAACTGAATCAAATCTTTGGTAATGTCATGGCTGATGCATGGATGTAAGGACCCAAATCCAGGACAGAGATGCAGACGGGTGCAGGAATGAAGCTTTTAAAGGACAACTGAAACGAAGGAGTATCAACACAGAGGTGAACTAACAGCGAGCAGCAAATGAAGCCAGCTGTACAATTAACAGAAACTTAAACAGAATGCAACGTGCCGGGGAAGGAACTACAAAATAAAACAGGAAACCAGACAAGACATGAACCCCATGACAGTAAGACGAAACCAAAAACACACAGACCACGACAGATAAAGTCCAGAAAACAAGTTCTGTCTACAACAAATTACATTCAAAGTCTAGAGAAACACATTCTCAACTAAACAACCCCATAAAAACCTGAAAAATCCCATCCAAGGACCCTTTTTAGACAACAAAACTTATAACATACACTTTCAATCCCTATAGAGACACTTCTTTTTAAATGACTGCATACTGTAGCGGATCAGTTTCGGTGGACAGAGCCTCAGTTCATAGGTCAAGCATACCTTGAGCAACAGCTGGTACTTGGTGATTCTCTGGATGGGTTTGATCAGATAGTCGCTGATGGACATCCTGCAACTGATCTCATGCTGGATCTCCTGCAGAAAGACAGAATAAGACAGATGTTTGCTGTCAGTCCACACCCAACAAAAAGCTACTGATTTAATAGAACCTTCACATAAAACAGTTTAACTCTGGTGTTTGTTTATCTTTCTTTAACCAGGATGTTTTCAAAGGTTATTTGAAAAAACTGATCAAAAGCATCAAAAAGGAAAAGAATAAAATACATAACAAAAGCATAATTGTGTAAAATTGTTACAGTGTATAATATCTGTGGAGTTAAACAGGTTTAGAGAATCATAAAGGATGAATAAATAGGACCAAAAACTAACATTTACCTCAAAGAACGTCTCATATTCAATGACGATGAACTCTGACCTCGGCTTGTTCTGACAGTAAACAATGTACATGTGCAGTCGGCGCTCCTGCATTAACACAACACACACAAACACATCAACAACTGACTGGTACACGAAT
>CM047998.1:5174645-5191874 GCA_026261665.1 Melanotaenia duboulayi
AGATAGATAGATAGATAGATAGATATCCTGCAGGCTCTGGCTGAAGAAATGGCGCCACCTACAGTTCGTCTTGTGAAACCACTCGTTTTAATCACACGAGAAAGGAAAGACTTTCTAAATTCAGTTTAAACAAACCTGCAGGAACAGCAGCTGCTGCCTCATCATTTCAACCCAATGTGGTTCACAAGCTTGTTTTCATATACATATAAAGGAGTCAAAACATCATTTTGACTCCTTTATATTTAATTCTGTGTATTTCTCTGATAATTTTTTTACTGTTTCAGTCATTCATGATGATAATTCTTATATCTGGTTTTACTCCTTCCAGCGCTGAACCTCCATATTTAAATAGCTTGGAAACAATAGATGTGGACCAACTCCCTCTGAATAAATATTGTCTTTTCTCATTCCAACTTAAAGAACAATAACTGAGATAAAGGCTCCTGTTTGCAGCCGCCGGCTTTGCTTTAGTGTTCATGCACCTGAAAGTGACACCCGGGGACGTCTAGAGTCCACGTGAGGAGAAATATTTGGAGGAAAGTGAGGAAGCCGTGGCCAGGTGATAAGACAGGTGACTTGAAGGAGGAAGGAGCAGAGCAGGTTAATCATCAGACAGGAAAGCTCTCAGTCGGCTTTAGAAATGAGCCTTTACCGGCTGTTTCATTTGAATAAGACTAATCTGTCCCATTAATCAACTTTTAGCTGAAATGTCTGCATTAAAACAGGATTTTTTGTCATTTCTCTGACGCTTCCCAACCCACCAAGACCAGGAATACTTCATAAAAAAGACAAATAGTGGATGTCCTCACCCATCCACTCCAGCATGACACTTAACATTTAACAGTTCATGGGTCACATCATTAATCTACATTTATGCTCGTACAGAGCAGCACGATGCTGAACCGTGAGTTTAACCAGGACCGGAACTAAGACTGATCAACCTCACCCTGAAGCTCTCTGGTGACCATCTGCCTCTGGGTAAGCAACGTTAGGGTCCTTGTTTGCAGAAAAAAACCCACCAAACCACCTGAAAGTTGGGGCACGGGTAAATGAACAATGAACAATTACGTTTTTTTTTTTTTACTAAAGGTGATGCATTTAGTAAAAAATGCTAAATTTAGAGCGGCTTTGGTGAGGTTTGTGCTCTCAGTTACTGTTTTTTTATCTTCTTTTCTGTGTATATCGTGTAGCACAGGAGTTTTCAAGACAATTTCAGAAGGTCACCAGATAATTTTTAAAATATATCGCCTACATTTTTCAAATACATTTGGGATTTTTACCATAGTTGTCAAATTAAATCATTAATGAAGACATAAATTTTTTAAAGTTAGCTCCCTAATTTTTAACACATTAACTTATAAACAACAAAGTTAGTACACATGCCGTGTTAAAAATCTGAATTTGACATTATCTGGTTTTGGGCATGTAGGTGGCTTGTCACAGCAGTAAACTGCCTAAAACCACTTCATCCTCCTATTTATGACGATTCTGTCAGTTTTCCAGTCTTACATTTAGAGCAGGGGTGTCAAAACCTGCAGGTTGTCATCGTCTCCCTGATCTAACACACCTAACTGAAATTAATGGGTTATTGTAAAGTGGTTGACAAGGAGCAGTCAAATGANGGGTTATTGTAAAGTGGTTGACAAGGAGCTGTCAAATCCATTTGATTTTATTCAGGTGTGTTGGAGCAAAGCAATAACTCCAACCTGCGGGCTGGTTCAAACATAATCCTAGAGGATTTTGGTTATCGGTTAGGATTAGATCTTGAAAATGCATTGTTCAAAACGGGAATCCAGATTCCAAAATCCACTTGGATCATGTAAGCCAATCCTGGTTGTTATCCGGATAAAACCCTCAGTTTGGGTTGTTCAAAACTTTTGAGTAGAATCCGAATTACTTTGATCCAAAATAACAGGATAATCCTGATCCCACCAGAGGGCAGGATTACAAGGCGGATTTCAGAAAGAAACTGTGGCAAAACCTAACAGCTGATCAAATAATAGAACTTTTTATTAGGTAAATATGCTTATATTTGTATTTTATGCCTGACTTAACCGTTACCGTGAAAAAGTAGTTAACATAGGTACAGGCTCTTATTATGTCTTTCAGCGTAGTAAAATAAAACGGTAAAAAAGCACAATGTAAAAATAAAAACATGACATTATCACATCCCCACGAAATAAACGACCAAACAGACCCAATAACAAACACTAATATAGTATTCCATTTTCCGGTTATTCATCGCTGCATAATCAGAGGAGAACCTGCCAAAAAATGACATGTCTAACGATTGTATCCCTCACCACTCGTTCCGCCCGTCCCTCATTCTGACAGAATGACAGAGGTTGGTCCGGTACCTCCACCCGGTGCATCATTAACATGGTCACAGAGAGGGAGATTCCTCCTGGTCGCCATGTTATGCAGGACAATACATGCACGTATTATGTTACATGCTCCCGATGGTTCCACTCRCAAAGCATGCAARCCGTCTCTTCTACCAGCGAACACTGATCTACATGCTGGAAATCCGGATTACGTGATTTTGGATCGGGGTGATCCAATCCTATTTTGCTTTGAACAACCGGGATAAAAGTAAGCCGGATTATGTGATCCGCCATCCTGAAAAACGGGATTACGAAATCTGGATAGCTTTTATCTGGATTAAATTTTTTGAACAACTGGCCCTGCAGGATAGTGGCACCTTGAGGACCAGATTTTGACGCCCCTGATTTAGAGGATGCTGAAAGATGACGTATTTGATATATCACACAATTAACCACAAATATGTTGTCGCATGGGGTGGGGGTCTGGAACATCAATGCATTTGCAGGAACCAGTGGCATAGGTCTGTAGACCTGAGGATTGTGGCTCAAAAAGTTTGAAAACAACTGGTCTAGCATATTAAAGAATATGTGATATTTCACAATGTTAAAACTTATTTTAAATGTTATTCATCTATCTGAACAGCAGGCTATAGATGATCTAGTGATTTCCCGAGATGTGGAAACAGCTTTTGGCCACGTTGAATGGTCTTAATTATCTTTTACACTTGAACAGTTGGGCTTAGGTGATGGCTTTATTAGATGGGTGAGGGTCCTGTTTACTCAAATATTGGCTACAGTTATAATCATTGAACTAAGGTCCAGAAATTTCATGGTCGGGGGGGGGATGCAGACAGGGCTGTCCTTTGTCACTACTTCTGTTTGCAAAGGCAACCGAACCCCCAGCAGACGTTATACAGTGAGGTCTCTTAGTGGCTGGACTGGACGTGGGTGAAAACTCACATAAAATTACATTATACGCAGATGATGTGCTACTGTTCCCGTTAAACTCTCTATCAGTCCCCAGACTTATTCAGATTATTGCCGGTTTGCAGCCTTCTCTGGATACAAAGTTAACCTCTCCAAATCAAAGGCAATGCCGCTGGGTAATTTGTGACAACAGCCTGATGACCCTGATCCTTTTCCATTCAAATGGTCCCCTGCAAGGTTTCATATATTTAGGCAAATATTACACCTACATCTAATCAGATGTTTCAGGCCATCTTTGATCCATTATTTGATAGAATCAAACAGGATCTCGAGAGGTGGAAAAGTCTTCTCTAATCCTGGCTGGGCTGAATTTTACTTCTTAAAATGAATATCTTTCCACGTTTGCTCTATCCGATACAAATGACCCATCTCTAATGTAACCACAAAATACTTAAAAACATAATGGTTGGTTTGGTGCTTTTATCTGGCATAAACAAAGATCATGAATTAGGATGCCACATTGCAGTTACCATGTTCAATGGATTTTCCAGATATTGAAAGATATCAGTTGAGTGTCTGTCTGAGATACATAGCTGATTGGATCAAAGACGACTTGTCCTGTGTCTGGCTGGGTTTTGAGAAGTCTTTGTGCACTTGCCCTCTAAGAAATCAAATTTTTTATTAATAAAATGAAGTGTATTAAAAAAAAAACTCTGTAGTAACCCAGTTACAATGAATACTGTTAGAGCCTGGAGAATTACACAGCATCGGCAGAGCAGGACTTTCACCCCGATCACTGATAACCCCGATTTTCTCCAGGGACCCTGAGCGGGGCTTTCAAATACTGGGCAGCTAAAGGCTGTGTACACTAAAGCCTGGTATACACATAAGAATTTTTAAATTTGAAGAGATTTTTTATCTGTTCGAGACCCCACACAGGAAGATAAATAATCAGATATTTAACAGTGTTGATGGTACTGTGTGTGGTGGCTCTTATAATCTCATCACAGAACAACAATCATATAACAATGCTGTCCCACAACCGATCTAGAATCTAGTCCTCCAAGCCAGAAATCTGGCGTGATCAAACGTGAAGAAGAACCATGGCATCAATCGGAAAACACAACAAACAGCATGGCAGAGGACATGATGGTGGTCTTGGGACTATTGTTAACAGAAAAATCCAGAACTGAAAAAATACCAGACTGGAGACAGCATGAGCACAAACTTTATATCCTTCCTGGTTCCCAGTCAGCTCGATCTCTGATTGGCTATGTTCCGTTCCACGTCACAATCCACAGAGTCACAACTCAGGAGTCGTCGGCTTTCCATACGTGAAGATTTTTGGTCGTAAATTTTAAACATGTTTAATACTTACAATTGTCGGCCACGATCCGTTTCGGAGCTGACTATCGGGACAAATTTGCTCGTAACACATCTCAGACCAAATAATTTTATAGGAAAGAAAATCGGGTGTTTGACGTCTTTGGTTGAGAAGGGGCAAAATCAGCCCAATGATCTATATGTGTGTACCTAGCTTAAAGGAATATCCTGAGGGCCCTATCAACATGACTTTAACCAAATAATAGATAAATATGGCAGATCAGGAAAATCATTTTTGATACTTTCAGATGAGAGGTTTTATTACAAAAAGCACTTCACTTCTTGCTGATATGAAGGTCACACAGATGGAAAAACAAGTGTTTCTTTCTCAAGGGGATGCTGCCGTTAGAGCCTTTTATGCTGGTTTACAGGACTGTTCCAGTTTTGTTTTCAGGTGTTGGGAGTGCTAACTGAGGATATATCGGATGACATCTGGGATAACACAAAGAAAATAACGGTTTGTAACCAGACAAGAGTGATGAACTTAAGATAAAACATCTCTTCAAATATAAAAAGGATGTCTCTCCACTCTGTCTTACTCACAGTTCTTGTCTTGTGTTAAAAAAACAGAAACATTGGAAGAATGTTTTTTGTTAAATGCAAAAGGTTCTGAAAGGACCTTGAATCCAACCTGGCTTCCCTTGTTCTCGGTCTTCTCGGTTGTAACTTAACTGATAAACTGTATGGAGTTCTGACTTTTTGTCCCAGAAAGAGTGTTCTACAAAAAGTCCCATCAGTTACATGACGTCATCAGATGATATTAGAATACATACGGTACCTCTGAACTTCCTGACTTTTGCATCCCACAACTAATACCTTAAAAAATATGGAAACCATTTGATTACATTAAAGTAAATATTTCTGCTATAATGACGAGAGCATTTGTATATAAAAAAAAACAATAAAAATGGGAAAAAAAACAACCTTTTAATTTTCTTATTGATTTATTTTACCCTCCAAGCTCCCATTTTATTTCATTCTGTATTTTATCATCTACCTGCCATATTTCACTTGGAGCTGATGTTTAACCGATATGCTGATACTCCAGCTTGTTTTTGTGCTGTTCTGTCCTATGTGTCTATGTATGAATATTTATTAATAAAATTTCATAAAAAAAAGTAAAAATGCCCCATTACCTAGTCCCTAGTCCTCAAACAAAAAACAAAAAAGATAAAAAGTCATTTTCCCAAAAATTGACCTTTGAAATGGACTTTTTCATCTACATCCTGGTACGTCGGTACCCTTCCCTTAGCTGACTACCGGCCAGCCTACTCCCCATGCACCTTTAAGAGGGATTTAATGAAGGATTTACTTTCCCACAGCAGGATTTCTCATTTTTGTCCTGTTCAGGATTTTTGAAGAAGAAATAAAAGGTAGATAAAAAAGTATAAATCATCAAAAACAAATTAAAAATACCAACTTGATTGGTTGCCCATCTGATCAAGTCAAGGACTGGGCCCTCGCAACCCGATCTGGGAGGGAAGAGGAGAGGAAGTAGGGGAAAGGAGAGAGGAAGCAGGAAAGGGGAGAAAGAAGGAAATCTGTTACCACTCAGTGAAAAATGTTTTCAGTGGCTGTTTAACACCAGGCTGAGATTTTCAGCACACCTCTGCCTTCAGGTCTAGATGGCACTTTGGTGCTACTTTTCATGCTAGCTGCACATTTTCCAACATTAGCCCTGTGACCAGCAGCTATGTGGCACCATGATGGGAAAATGGGCAGTTTCCCAGCAGGAGGACAAGGTCTGCAGACCCCAGCAGCTGGATGGATGCTTGTGTTGGTGTGGAGAGTGTCAGGGTTTCTTCCTACAGCCTCCAGGATCTGAAGCTTTAAGGCTGTGGTCTACAGGCTTGGTCATCAGATCATCTAACTGGTGGTTCTAATGCTGGACTGGGATTATCATGCAGATATTCCAAGAACCAGAGCGTTTACTGGGAAAAAAACCAAACCAGCAATGGCTTCCATGGCTTTTCATTTCAAGTAAATCTGTGTCATCTGCTGAGAGAAAAAAGACTAGACCCAACATGATCCCGTCTTCAGGACACCCTGCCCTCCTGCGAGAAACAGCTCTTGGTTCTAGACCAGCAAAACCATCATACTGACTTGAAACCAATTTTCTTGGCTAAACAACAACAGAAAAACCAGCTAATCTGAGAGCAGGAACCAGTGGCAGAGGTCTGTAGAAAGGCCAGTTCAGACGGATCATGGCCCAGCATAGAAGTGATCAGGATAACTTTTTTTTTTCTTTTTAGAGGTGCACTAGCTCAGGTGGCTTTTGTTGGAAAGTTTAGGTCCAAGAAAAGTTCCTGTATGTTCAGAGAGCTCTACCTCTGGATTGGGAACCTTTTAATAGTATCAGTAAAGTCCTGGGACCTCTGGTGTTGGCTAATGGCTGCTGTAAAATGACGGCAGAATTTCTGCCAGAAGGAATGGTCACGTACGGATCTGAGATGAATAATTCAGCAGTGAATCTGCATCATTTTACAGCAGCTTCAGCTGAGATGTCGACATCAAAGAAACCACGATAAGTAACAGAGAGGAACAAGGACGCCGTCAGATGTTCACCTCTCATTGCTGCTGGTTTTATAGAAATAGCAGAAAGAAACAATCAACGACCCAGATCCTGTATCCTGAATTTGGGGAAACGCTCAGCGGGAGAAAGTGACGTGAAATGTAGGATTATTTTTTAAATTCATTATAATGCAGAAGTAAGATTTTCCTCTTTCAGGTATTCAAGCCAGTCTGAGGAAACAGGAAATGACTGACAAAGGAGGAAACAGGAAGCTAAGCGGAGAGCCAGGTATCTGTAGATGTCAGTAAGCAGGAGAGTAAACAGAAAAGCAGAAGAACTTTGACTATTTTCACTCAGCTGAATGCTGGAGAGACATCCAGCCACTTATTAAGGTGTTATTAATGTCTGAGCCACCTGACCTGCTGGAAGTTAATCTGTTACATTATTCCTTCTTAACAGTTCAGATTGTCAGCAGGTGTTATGTCTGAACAGGTTTCAAGTTTTTACTCACAGTGAAGTGAAAAGTTGTCTTTCCATCCACCTCTTCTTCATCTTGTTAAAAACCTGCTTTGCAGACCCCTGATAAGAGTCGGTGTTAGAAAGAAGTGAGAAACGGGAGCGATACGAACCATCCGGCCTTCAGCTCAGATCATAAATCATTTATGGAAAGATGGTGGTTTGGGTTAAAGATTGAACAAAAGCAGTCTGATGCTGCATACCTCCTTCTCAACCAGATGGAGAACTTTTCCAACCTTAAAAAAGCGCCTGAAGCTTAGTTAGCATTATGAAAACTGTACAATCAGTTACTGAGTCAAGTGTTGCAGGAAGCTGTTAGCATTGTAGCTTTGGCTTCGGTTTCAGAAGGCTGGCTGGGTGACGGCTTGCTGTGGTTATGGTGGTAAGGGTTTTAGTCTGCTTACCGGACAGCTGAGGAGGAGTTGTGTGATTGTGATGGTTTCTAAGCTGGTGGAGGATGGGAGGTAAAGGATCTGCTCGGTTTTGGTTAATATCTACTCTAATAAATGTTTTATTTGCAGGACTACTGAAAAGGAATAGTAAGATACAACAGCAGTGATTAAGTTTTGGTATCAATCCAGATCCTGTCCCTACTCCATCTTAACGTGGTGGTAGGGGGTTGGTGGTCTAAGGATAGGGGTCAGACTAAGACTTTGATGAACCAGCACAGAGTTGGTTTAGATACCTTACTTGGAAGGAGGAAATGGGGAACTTTCCTGGCCAGGCCTGAGAGAGAAACTCATTGGCGAGTGCCTGGTGGTCATGCCTTCGAGAGGAAAATCAAGGTTGGGTACACTGTGAGCTGGGGAGCATGGGCCTGGCCGGGCCAATTCCCTGCATCACATACTGGTTGTTGGGATGTGGAACGTAACCTTGCTAGTGGGTAGGGAGACTGAGCTGGTATATGAGGTGAAGCTGTACCAACTAGATATTGTTGGGTTGGCCTCTCCATGTCGCCTGGAACTAAAGAGGGGACGGACTCCTATATTCTGGACTTGCTCGGAGGGGAGGTGTTGGGTGGTTAGGGGATGCTCACAAGCCCCCAGAAAAGCACCTTGGGGTTAAAGTTCTCCCCAGTGAGTGAGGATCACCTCCCTGTGGCTGTAAATGGCATGAGGGAAGGCTTTGACAGCAGCCTTCTTGGAGTCTCTGGATGGTGTCCTGGAGGGGTGGCAACTGGGGTGTCCATTGTTCTCCAGGGGGTCTTAAATACCCACTAGGAAAATGTTAGACTAACCTGGCAAGGAATGATGTACCGGATCAGAACCCGAGTTTATTATTGGACTTCTGTGCCAGCATAAGGAGGTTCATAAGTAGCAGGCCACCTTAGGACAAAGGTGGATGGTGGATTTTATGACTGTATAATCAGATCTCCGGCTGTCTATTTTAGATCGTCAACACCTCAATGAGTGCGAGAAGAATCTGTAACTTGAAACCAGTGATTGAGTCAGGACCATCAGGTTTTGATAAACCCTTTAACACACAAGCCTATAAAACAAAATTCTTCACCTGACTTGACACTGCAGTGGATGTGAGCTTTGGACTCATAGTAGACCCAATCGAATCCAGCCTCCACAGCCAGTCTCGCCAGCATGCCGTACTTGTTCCGGTCCCGGTCCGAAGTAGTGATGTCCACCGCCCGGCCCTCATAATGCAGTGACTCCTCCGAGTGGTGGCCGTCCTCATCCCAACCCTCTGTGACCCGCAGCCGAACTCCAGGCCAGTGGTTCATCACTGAGATGGCCAGAGAGTTTAGCTTGTCTTTGCAGCGCTGCATTGGAGGAGACACAGCAGACGTCATGAACACTCCAAACATCGATACAATCCCAGATTTCAGGCTAAATCTTGTTCTATTTGATTATTTGCTTGAGAGTGTCCACATACTTTTGGCTACATGATTTATGCTCAGATACATAAAGAAAAAGAAACAAATTTTAATAATAAGGAGTTCATGTTTAGATTCATGGTTAAAAATCAGTTCAGATCTTATGCAGACGATACGCTGCTGTTCATTAGGAAAATTAACCCAAATAGGTTGATAGAAATATTAGTTTTTCTATTAAACAGTTTTCCTTTTAAAGACCAATTCTGACCTTTTCATCCAAATTCCTGAAATCTATACCTCCTTCCCAAATTATTCCTTTCACATCATTTTCTTTTTCTGTGTAGAGCTGCATATAACTCATGTAATCTTGCAAATGGATGATTCAAATTAACTTACTGCTGCTGGTTTGAATTTTCATTATTCAGAAATTAAAACCCCTCTCCAGTTTCTTTTTCCTCCTCTGCTGCACAACATGGAAACCATTCAGAAAAACATGGGCCCTTCACAAAGACCCATTTTACCAGCATCCATGGACTCCCCATCACCCTGGTCACCCACTCCCCCTCCACCACCTTGTCTGTGGCTCCAGCCTTCCCACAATGGACCCCTGCTGTCCCAGACCAGTTTGCTGTTTGCTCTCTGTGGTGAAGTGAGCTTGGAGGCAATGCTGAGGATGGATGGAGGGATGAGGGGTGAAGAGGGAACTGTGAGGTTAAATGGGGTGGTTGAGTGGGGGGTGACAGGAACATGAGGTCCTCAGCGTCCCTCTAATCCTGGAATCTGGTCAGGTTGAGCAAACAGGAGGTGAGAGGGCCTATTGAAGGACTTGTTGAACTCCCTCCTGCTCTGGCTCGAGTAAATAACTCTTCCATTCTGCCACGGTTATCTAATCAGACGCCACTGTCTGGGCGGCTGCATGAAGTCTCAGGTGACCTCTCAGGTACATTGTCTGATTATTATAAAAGGCATGCAAAGAATTCATTAAAAACACTCTATGAACATCTCTGTGAAACTTTTAAACATCATCAATCCAGTTTTCATTCCAGTTCACCCATTTTAAACCCATGAATTCTTCTGTTAAAAGTTATTATGCTTGTAAAATAGTTATCTGAGTGGATAAAATCAAAAAGAACAAATTATAGAGTCCACTTTCTGCACACAAGGTTCCTGCATAGAGAAACTGAACAGACTGGCCTGAAGAGGGCGATGATTTGCTTCTAAAATTTATGGTTGACAATTGGTCAGAGCACAGTAGAGCCATTTCTCGTAAAATTAAGAAGAATCCAGAAAATTAGCAACCAGAGGACAAATGAAAAATAAGAAATAAAGAAAGTTTCAGCACAAAATTTCAACAATTTCTTGTTGGATTTAGCAAAAAATTAGAGAGGATGAGATGCACTAACACTGACTGGCCAGATGAGAGCACTATTTATTTTGATCAAACATGACCTAGAATGTCACAGATGGACAATGAATAAAAATAAAATTCTGGGTTTAATTTCATTTGTGAACATTATTTCATTTAAGTATTCTGACTTGAATATATTACCAAAACTTTGAGAAATGAAGTATTTTGGTACTAAACTGACAAACTGTAACCTGTAACATTGTCTTTAATTGAATATAATTCATGGATAAAACTTCCATTTTTTTTTAATTCTCATTGTAAATCAGTCAGATGTTCCCTGGAGAGCGAAATGCAGAATAAATAAATGCTCTGAAGTTAAATCAATGGAAATAAGATGAAGATGTAAAAATGGGTGTTGGGTCACTGATGAGGGGGATTCTCTTCACGATGCTTCAACTTCTATTTAAAGAGAATAGATTAGAGGAAATGTGTTGGATAAAACTTTTAATCCAGAAGATTAAAAATAGAGTGAATTACCCGGTAGTATTTTATGTGGTGGATCAATTATTCACACCTAATGTATCTTATTTGATATATACAGTTTCTGAGACCTACTTCATTACCAAATGGTAGAAATCTTGTGTGTTGCACCATCTTGTGGTGCCGCCATTAATGTGGTGGCAAGTCCTAATGACCTCGTATCAGCTACCAGTGAACATGGACAGCCGCACAGACATCTGGACTGAGGACATTCAAAGTGATTCTCTTATCCTTGTTAGTTAGACATCAGTGCATTAAGGCAAATATGAGTGCGTTTCCATTACCCCTTGAATTGCACAAAGCCTAAATATCGCAATAAACAACGGCAATGGAAACACCTACATTTAGAAAAACCTCTCAAATATGGCTAAAAAGTTTTTATGCTCTGAGGTGGTTGTTTAGTTGTTTAGACGTGTCGACATAAAAGTGTATCACAGAAGTGTAATGGAAACACTTTTATTCATTTACATGTCCCCGGACATGACGTAGGGGGTCACATGACCAGTTCATGTCAAATAAAGACGTTGCGGTATGAGGACGGAAATGTTTTTACAAACAATTAAAGATATAACCATCATTCATGATAGCAAACAAGAGCGAAATGCAGAGTTTTACAAAGAATAAGAAATCTTCCTTCTCAAAGTGAAGATTTTAGAAATATCGCTTTTATTTTGCGAAATACTGTAATGGAAACGCAGCTTATGATTGATCTGACAGAAACTGCTTTTAATAACTGATAATCCACACTACACATCAGTTTAGCTGTTAGATGATGATGAAGATGAAGGATTTATATTTAATGTTGTCATGTGACTGCTCTCCAGTTACTGGTTATTGTCCAGTCAGCTGCTACAGCGGAACAGAGGTTGGTGGTCTGACATTATTTTCGCTAAAACCACATCCTCACTAACTTCCTGCTGCATTCAAGGTCATCAGTTCATCTCATTAAAGTGAACCTGAACACATCATATGCTCCCTTACGTACGTAAATAGGTACGTCCGTTATTATACTTCACAATCCTCAAATGTCAGGGCCTGACATTCATTTTTCAAAACGAGGGGATTTATACACTTTTTTTTGGCTGGGGGGGCGTTACCAGTAAGCTTGACTACAGGTCTTGCAGTGTCCTACTCATACACGCCAACGTTCTGCGACGTTTGTGTAAATACTTCCTGCAAACTATAAAGCACGGCATGGCAAAAACACTCAGTACTGGAGGTCATCGTAGGGGCAGTACACAGCACCTGGACTCTGAAATGGTGAAAAGGTCAATCTACCTGCCACACTGTGTTTCTGGGGCCTAAAACCCCCTAAAGAGCTTGTAATTTGTTTGCCAGCTGTTCAGGTACGAGTGTTTATCACTGTGCAACCGGAAGGAAAAATCCTACAGATGTCGGTAGTTGTGGACAAAGTCCAAGAGACGGTCTTCAAAATGTGTTTACCTGGGTCCATACTTTTGTTCACATGAGCGCCTCTAGCGTTCAAGTCAATATTGCAACTCGTGCACGCAAAAGGTTACCAAGAGTCGACCTGGGCGGCCTACATGCTAAACCAACACCAAGAACACGTGGCAGCCATGATACGTCCACAGACGCGGCGCTAACAGCCGGTATAGCCCAGCCCTGAGATAGCTCTCTGGTCTCGTCTCCAGGCTCCAAACCTGCTCACATATCCGTCTTTACCGACTTGGTATAAAACTTTACTCATTGCTGCAACTTGTTGGCTCTTTCTGCTGCATCAGTGTAAGAAGTCATCTCCCTCCAGGCTCCTCTGTCTCCTCGACTTCATCTCTTTCCATTTGATAGGAATTCCAGTAAAATCAAACTGGTCCTGGGAGTCCAGCTCTGAAAAGAGCCTCAGACTGCTGAGCTTTGTGTTATTCAGTGAATTTCTGGATTGTTTTTAATCCTCTCTTGTGGTGAACCCGTGCTCACCAATTTCAGAGTTCCTTAACAGTTTTGTTTTAATCTGATTATCATCTGTGGGTCCTAACGGGTTAGTTGGTGTAACTCACGGTGGATTCGTCCATTACTGAAGAAAACAGGACTTTTAGCTCAGCTTAGTCCATATCTTTCAGGTGTACCTGTAAATTTTGGTGCCTTTCTGGCAGACCTCTTTCATTCATGCAGCTACGGNTAAATTTTGGTGCCTTTCTGGCAGACCTCCTTCATTCATGCAGCTACAGTAGCTTCGTGTTTCTAGAAGGATCCACCATCTCTTTCATGAACTTAACCANTGTTTCTAGAAGGATCCTCCATCTTTTTCTTGAACTTAACCTGATCATAAAAAATGTGCATCAGCCAGTTCATTTAGTCCTGAAACCGTTTGGTGACATCAGTTATACAAAAGAAAAACTTCTTTTATTCTTAAATCATGGCCACAATTACTATTAAAACAACCATCCTGTAGCCCACTGACTATTCTATAATTACTCAACATTTAAATACAACCAGGTTAAATGATAGTTGTACATAACTAACACGTAGCCACAGGTTAATGATCTCTTGCACACGGTAATAAAAAATGACTACGGAAGAACTTTCTTCTCTGTTCCCATCAGACGGGCTCAGTAGTTTTAAAAACTCTGTTTATCTGCTGTGCGTCTCTCTTTTCCTTACAAACAGCAGTTTGCAGCAAATGTATCCCAGCCCGTAAACGGCAGCACCGGGTCAAATTAAAGGTTCAAATCTGAAACTTCATATCTGTGGCTCTTGCCTTTCTTTGAATAAATCCTGTTTTCTGGATTTATGCCACCTTATCTGTAAACTGGAAGAAATCAGACTTGGTCCTCTCTGAAAGCCCTCAGTGATGAAGCCCGACCAAACGGCTTCAGATGGGATTAAACCCTATAAATGTCTGTTTCCATGTTGGCTGTGATAAGAATAGCTCGCGGCTCGTGGCCACAGATGCCTTTTCACTGTGTTGAGCGTGGATTTTGAGCGTCTTGTGTTTTCCTTCTGCGGTCAGGGCAACGACGCTGAACTTCATAAATCAGACGATAGATTTAGTTTCTTTTCCTTTCGAGGTGTGCAGGTCGATGGGGGTTTCTGTAGGTGGTTTAGACACTAACCGCTGGCTGCACAAACATTTGACAACGTGCGCCTGTGCGGAGCTTTGCGCTGCAAAAAGGCTCATTAAGACCTGTGAGACCTAAAATGAGGAGAAAAATCTGGAAAATGCAACTAAACTACCAAAACTTTCTGCGCCCATTTAGGCAAATTCGCTTCAAGAAATCTCGATGACTAATATAAAATTTTACCTGACTAGGCTACTTAAATAAAAACCTATCAAACGAGTAAATGAACATAATGAACTTCTTGCAGCGCGGCCTTCCTCCTGAACAGTCCGGTCTGTCTGCAGCGCACGCGCTCCCAGGAAAAGCGAATAAAAGCTAAATTATGACGGGAAAACTCCGTATAATTAAGGCTCCAACACAAGTGAAGCGGGGTATTTTTGCACGCGAGCGCTGCGAAAACAAACAGAAAAGTAAGAGGGAATAGTAAAAGACAAGCAGGAGGCTGTCTCCTGCGGCTTGGAGCCC
The DNA here is from genome assembly GCA_026261665.1 of Melanotaenia duboulayi. Classification (NCBI taxonomy): domain Eukaryota; kingdom Metazoa; phylum Chordata; class Actinopteri; order Atheriniformes; family Melanotaeniidae; genus Melanotaenia; species Melanotaenia duboulayi. The sequence goes on from CM047998.1 coordinate 5,189,563, forward strand.
ATAAATTGTGAGCAGGTCCGCGCCGCGTGCGTCTGCATGTGCGCGCTGGAGGAAAACATGAAAGATGCTTCTGATTTGTCTGAACTTTAAATTAGAAATATTAACGGCAAAATTTTCGGAAACCACCTTATCCGGTGTGTTTGCAGGATTAAAGCTGCACATGCGCAGATTCAAATCGGCAGCAGAGACTCCTGCGGAGTTTTCTTTAAGCGCGCGCAGCGAGGTGACAGCTCAAGACTGGAGCGCGCGCTCTCATTCCCCACGTGGGTCTGTGGACATAAACGGGAGGAAGCCGCGGTCATAGAGTCAGATATAAATACTTTATTCCTGGGGAAATTGGGAGTCAAATAAATTCCACGCGGGCCACATCAATGAGGACGTCGTAAAAGTTTCTGACAGTCCAAAAGGCGACTGTGAGGCCAGACCAGCGGGGCTAAAAACGACCAAACACCACTTTTGGCTGTTTTTCCACCAAAAAACATGATCTCAAACAGAGGACATAGTGTTTTAATTAGGAGCCACCGCTCTGCGCGCGTTTATAAAAGGGTTGCCTTTTATTTTTACGCACGAGCTGCCCGCAGTCCGACTCCAGTCGGTCACCTCCGCAGCTCCACTGAGTCAACAAGCTGCAGGACTTTTGAATCGACCGAAGAACGAGCTGTGCAAACAGGAGGGAGGTTAATCCAGAGTCACGCAGCTGAAAAGAAGAAAGAAACTAAAGTAATTTGATGAGAGAAAAAATAAAGACATCATCAAAAAGCTGGAACAAATTTAAACATCGCGAGCCCTCCTGTTTACTGACTTGATTTGCTCTACAGTCAATCAACAAAAATGCGGAACAGATAAGAAGCGTCCACGCGCTTAAATACCGGCCAAAGTGCACCTAAAACCGCCTGGAAACGCCCCCACAGGACCTGGGATAAGGTCCTGGGGGGCCCGGGGGAGGCTGCGGGGTTACCTGCGTCATCAGGCGGTCTGCACCTGTGTTCTCCTCGTCCTTAAAGATGATGTCGGGGTTGTAGTTGGGGATAAGCTCGCTGAAGCGAGCAGAGAACTGGGTGATCTTCCCTTCGTATCTCCCGCTGGCCCCCAGCGTCTTCTCGGCCACGTTGGGGCTGAACTGCTTGTAAGCGAGCGGCGCGAGCTTCCGGGCTGACCGCCTCTTCCCGTAGCCTCTGCCCGGTCCGCAGCCCTCGCTGGTCGGGGAGAGGAGGAAGGCGCAGCCGGCAAGGCACGTCACCAGCGTCTGGAGCAGCATCCTGCCACCCCGGGCAGGAGGCCCAAATATCAGCGCTGTGCTTTGGAGCGCGCCCACAGTCCGCGTGGCTCCCCGTCACTGTATTTAGAGTGGAGGTGACGGGGCAGGACTCAGCGTGGAGTCCCCGCTGGTCGACATTCCCGGCGCGTAAAAGCGCCAAATGGAGAGATGCTGCCCTCTGCGCGGCACGCGGCTTGTGTCTGAGCGCACGCGGAGGCAGGGGCATAAATAGGTGAGGTGGGTTTATCTTGGCAGGCAGGTTCAAAGCGGTCCCCTCCGTGTCGAAGCTGTGAGAAACGCGCGGTGCGTGGGCCGTCTGCCGGACGTCCCGCAGCGGTTTCTGCCTCCCGGCTGGTCGCTGCTGGCGCGACTGGTGCTGGAGGACTCCCTCCAGGACAGATGAGGGGCCGCCCCTGCTGGACCTGCCCACTGTTCTCGCTGCAGTGGCACGGGCCCCGCGGCAAGAACGAGTCACAAAGACCTGGTGCGCGCACTCTGTCCTTTTGGACCCGCGTCCTCATAGACGCGTGAGCAGCAGCGCAGGTGCGCGCGTAAAGAGCTGCAAAACTGCGGTCCCTACAGGGATGAGAGAGTCCTGCAGGTACAGAACAGTTTGGCCCCACGCTGACAGGGGCCCAGTGCAGGGGCCAGAACGGACCCACAGACCCGGAAATAAATGAAAAAACTTTAACTCCGTGTCTGAATTCTCACAGTTTCAGGGCCAGAAAATAAAAACGTAGGACGTCCATGACAAAGAAAAGCAGCAACAACTCAAATGAGCAGAAAAGCTCCTTTTATGACATTTGGGGAGTTTTTCAGCCACATTGTGGTCCAGGTTCTGTGGAGGATCCATCCCTCCATCAGGCCTGCAGAGGTCCAGGTTCTGGGGAGGATCCATCCCTCCATCAGGCCTGCAGAGGTCCAGGTTCTAGGAAGGATCCATCCCTCCATCAGGCCTGCAGAGGTCCAGGTTCTAGGGAGGATCCATTCCTCCATCAGGCCTGCAGTCCATCCCTCCATCGGGCCTGCAGAGGTCCAGGTTCTGGGGAGGATA
>CM047998.1:5248647-5260388 GCA_026261665.1 Melanotaenia duboulayi
ACTTTGAACATCCCACCATCGACAGCATAAAGAAGAAAAGAGAAGAGAACAAATTACATTAAAGTTTATAAAAATGGCCTTATTCGTTGGTTTAACTCTTCATTCAACCAGAAACACAGAAACATTGACACCAGGACGTCCCTAATCTTTACACTGCTGTAACGTTCTCTTCATCTGCTGGTTTCTACTCAGCTTTGACCTGAAGAGGAAATACGTTGTTTTTTTAAATGGTGCTACAGATGTTTGCAGCCCTGTGCTCATGTTTTAAGGTCCTCCTCCTCTCAGCTGACTGGTCAGCTTCTGGAAGCCGTCTAACCGGCACCATCCGGGTATCTGGACTGGCTGTGCTTTGTGGCCTTGTTCCTGTTCTGGATGATTATATAAATTGAAGATGATCCCAAGCTGATGTCAGTTTGCCAGGAAAGAAGAAGTTTTGGTTTTCACAGATCACATAGACATTTTCCTCAGACTTGAATAGTATAATCAGTCTCTTACACTGAGACTGAGGGATGTTACAGTAATAGTTGTTCATTCTGTGCTTTGTGGTTCTATCACGCCTTCAGTCTGGCTGCATTTAATGCATCTTATATGTTCCTTCATTTGGAAACACTGACAGAATTCAGCCTTCAAAAGATGGAGCTGCCAGCTTGTTTTTCCTTCACCTGGGACTCCTGCTAGCCTCAATCATGTGCTTCCCTTTGCCTTTGAGCAACTCAAAAATTACTTCTTTACTTCACTTTTAGTGTAGTTTGAAGTTTCAATCACTGTCTGGGCTGTGAGTGTGTCCAAGCATACAGAGACTAACTGTCCTGGGGGGTAATTTCAGCAGCAGCAGCAGCTCTGAACACCAGCCTCGCTCTTTCATTGTCTGCTCTAAAGAAAAGAGAAGAATGCTCCATCCTGCACAGCGGGGCCACCATAATGGGAGACGGTATTGTTGTTATTGTATGATAGCTACAGTTTTCTGCCTCCCTACTTACTCCTGAAATGATGGCGAAAAGGCAGAAACAGACAATAAGCCACCCACAGCTCTGAATCTGACCCCTCTTGCCAGATTTTCAAAGAAGCGCTAAATTGGTGGAGCAGCACTCAAATCACAGGGAATTTCAGACACAATGTTCCCCCTCCTTCCCCTCATTTTCCCAGTATCTTACTTGGGCAGTTTCCAGGCCTCCTGAGGCTCGGATTTGTCTCCTCCACAGGCCTCGTACAGTGCCTCAGTCCAGTCCCCAACGATGCGAATGTGGGCGGTGAAGAAGTCTTCTTCAGGGGCTGAGGTCAGGGTGAAGGGGTGCCATTCCAGCCTGGACACAGACGGACACTGGATGAAGACATACTGTCCCACCTCCATCTTGAAGCCTTTCTTCTTCATCTGCAGCTCCAGAGTCTTGGAAGGGTGCATCACCACCTGTGGATCCGGGTAAACGTAAGCTGATGGCTGACAGGAAGTGAAAAGCGTCCTGCACGGTGATGTAGTGAAACCCACCTTGGTGATGACCACTTTCTGATGAGAGCGATAGATACGAACAAGCCTCTCACACAGATAGAGGAACATGGGAGCCACCACCCACTTCCACGTCTGGAGAGCAGGGACATATCAGAAACCGTGCAGAGCAGCTAAACATGATGCAAAACATGTGAAAAGTTTCATAAGTCACCATCGGTGGGTTTCCAGCAAAAATCGGCACGGCACAGGTGGAGTCATTTTTCCCCCAGTCCTCAAAGTGGCTGGCACAGTCGTCGGGCCTGTTTGTCTTCAGGCTGCCAACCGTCTGTCCTCGCACGATGCGTCTGCAACACCAGACACAAATCCTCACCTTTATGAAGAAAAACTATTAAACCTGGTGAGAACGCTCATAAACACGACAAAGTCCTGAGAACAAGAACCAAAGTCCGGTTCTGCAGTTACAGATACTTCTGTATTTATAGTTTATTGATCTGTACGGAGTTGTAGGTACTGTTTCAGGATGGGACAATGACTGGTCCAGTCACTGTTACAAAGAAAACCCTTTAAACAAACATTAAGCTCAGTTAGGTTTTATTCAAAGTTGTGGAATTATTGGCGTTTTAGCCTTCATGTAAATTCATTTCTCTTGCTCCTTTCTTTTTCTTTTACTATGGACCCATGCATGTCTTTAACAAAGTAAATGAACTAACTAAAGAGGAATGGACTAGTCCCAGTTTCCCTCAGCCAGCTGGAGCCAACTCCAGTCTCACTGATGGTGTCGTGTCAGAGTCAACACGGACTCCAAATAGGATCATTTCTATGTCAAAACCAGATCCAAATGGTGTCGAGACTCACTGGTTGTGTACCTGTAAAGACCAGTCCCAGTTCTCTGAGCGCCAGGCTTGTTTCATGTACTGCAGCGAGTTAAATCTAGGCTTCTAATGGAGACTCCAGCCTGCCAAATGTTTCTGGTACAAAGTTCAACCTCCCAGTCTTTGCAGCTCTGCTACCCAGTGGAGGACACTCAAAAACTGGGAAAAGAGCTTCAGGGACTGGAGGAGGGGCTAGGGTTACCTCCAGATCCACAAACCATAGAGTCTGCTTTAAATCTGGAGGAGGCCGAGGTATGAAAGAATAGGCTCTTTCCGACTGTAGGAACCTTTTGCAGTTCCTATAACCTTTTCAGGAACCAGGCCATTTTTTCGCGCATTCCGACATATAGGAACTAGGGACCAAATCCCTCAGTTCCTATAACCATTTTAGCTCCTGCTCCGAGGCAGGGTCTGAGCGGGGTTCTATAGGAACCCTCATGACGTAGGTGTTTGGTGACTGGTAGCTACGCCTCTATCCCGATTTCCGCATTTTGTGTCCCCGCCACATTTAAAAAACACGGTTGTACATACGGACAAAAACAACAACAGAGCAAGCGATAAATGGACCGACGAGGTCGAAGCTCTTCTGACCGTCTACGCCACAGAGGATTTTCAGAGAGGTTTTGAAGGTTCGCAACGAAATATAAAAATATTCTTGACGATTAGCTCTCAGTCAGAGAAAGGGCCGTTCTTAGAACTAGGACAGTTATTAGAACTACGTTCTTAGAACTTCTCTGTCGGAATGCGCCTAATGAGCCCAGTCAGGAAAGAAGAAAAAGGTTTAGGGAGGCCTGAGGCCCGAGCTCTAGTCATTATATGATTGATGATGCTACATGAGGTGTTTCTAACAGGTGAAGGAAGATAATCCCGTCTTACCCGTAGCCGTGAAACACCAGGCCGATGAAGAAGATGACAAAGAGATGGTGAGTGTACCAGAAGACCTCGAAGTACGATCTGCGGATGACCTCCATGGACGAGGTGATGATGAGGATGAGGGCCAGAGTGATGACGACGCCCGTCAGCCCGGCGATGGTAGTGAACATGACGATGGTGGGATTCTGCACCAGAAAACACATCACCGGTGACGTGGCTGAGTGGGCCGGGGTCAGGCTTTAATCACACCCTTGCAGGCCATGGCTGTTGACTAACTGAGAATGCAGGTTAGCTAAAGGTAAACACATCTGGAAGGAATGCTTTCTGAATGTGATGGCAGAGACTGCTGGTCAGCCTCATGACTGTGGTTTGGGGATTTCATCATTTATTGTTCAAATCATCATTAAACGATTCAGAGACATCTCTGGACTCTAGGACTGGCTGAATATTGGGGTTGTTGAGGCCCCCGGGCAGCCCTGCATCAGTAAACACTGATAATCACATCATCAATCATGTAAATAATAATAGACAAACTCATTAGATGATGCTTTCTGAGTCTGAGCTCAGAGGAAACCAGCTGCCGGTCCAACCAATCAGACCATCCAGCTGCTATTAGATCACAGTTCAAAAAGCAGCTTTCAGGATATTATGGGATGTGTTAGTCCACATGCAATGGATAACATTGCTTCTTCTCTGCATGACAGAGCTTTAACCTACATTTGCTGACTACATGGTGGACTGTGCAGTGATTTCAGCCTTGTCCCATGCACACAGAGATTCCCCCTGATTCTTCTGATGATATTATACACTGTAGATGCTGGGATCCTAAAAATCTTCACAATTTTATGTTGAGAAGTCTCAGACTGGTGAACCTCTGTCCATCTTTCCATCTGAGAGACTCTGCCTCTGAAGTTTCTGTTTATATTGACATTTTACACAATCCCAACTTTTGGGGGTTGGAGCTGTAAAAAAAGTGGATGGAGGTGTTATTTGTAATAAGCAGTGAGCAGGATCTGCAGGATTTATGGTTTCAATGCGGAGATCCTTCTCTCATCTACTTGTCACTGCTTTTGAAGAAATACGTGCAGCCTTTCATTCTGGAACTACAAAGAAGAAGTTTCTCAAAAGACCACAAAGATGAGTACTTTCAAAGAGGAAGTGTTACTTCATTATACTTTAGTATTGCTTCTCATTGACCTCAGTTGTAGAAATGAACAGTTGGGATTTCACAAAGTTTAGCAACACAGAAAGTGTTTGAGTTGAGTTTTGGCTGAGAAGTGATTAAAATGAGGGGTCTCCTGAGACAGTAACTCACCGTCTCGTTGGACCTTATGGGGTTGAGGAAGGAGGCGTTGTCCCCGTTGCCGATTTCCGACAGGATGAAGGGCAGGAAGCTGCTGTTCCGATTCAGTTGTGCATCCATGAAAAACTCAAAGTTGAACAAGTGTGCACCAATGTGCACAGCTATAAAAAGGAAAAGAAAATGAAGGAAAGTGAGGAATTTTGGTGTTTAGAAATCCTCTCGGTCACATTTTAAAATGCAAAATCCGCATTTGGAGGTTGGAGAGGTGATGGAGGAATAAGTTCAGTCACATGACATGTGACATCTTTATGCTTGAATTACATTTCACGTTTTCAGTTTTTAGGTTTCTTATGGCACCAAAAATAACTTCATATGGGCAAGTTCAGGAAAACATGTTTTCCCTTCTGTAACAGGCCTGTCCTCCATTTACTGGGTTACCATAGCGACAAGTCCCACAACCGTTTTATCTGCAGCAGAAACGATTGGGTTACTTCTCTGTCTTCTTTTTAGACATTTATCTGATTTACTGTAGTTTCAGAGTACATTTGTAGAGTTTACTTATTTCACAAGTGACATTGTAGCTGGTGGGGTACCCCACAGCTCTATTTTTTGTCCTCTTCGCTCCTACTTGGATAAATATCATAAAAGATGATATTTTGAGTATTTGGTTCGTAGCTTTATCTGTGAGCCAATCAGGAATACATTAGGAATCAGGAATCTAAAACCCAGCCTCCCTGACATGGTTTGCTCCAGTTCATCTCTCCGAGTGAAGCGTACCTGTGTGGAAGGCGATCATGTAGGCTACAAGTTTGTGGAAAGTCAGGTTTCGATCTAGTTGCCGAGCTGCTGTCCGGCTGCAGTACTGAGAAAAAGAGGAAGCAGTGAAAGATCACAGCAATAACTAAGAATAAATTCAGTTGTGTGACGGATATTTCACAGACTGGGTGCTAGGGTTAGGGTTAGTACAGGGTTTTGGGGCTACCTGGACAGAGCCTCGGAGGAGGGACAGCAGGTTGCGGCAGACCGGCAACAGGATGAGCAAACAGTTGAAGTTGAGGCAGGCAGCAGGAGCTCTGGCCCAGGGCAGGGCATGCTGGGAGTCAATAGGAGGGACACATTACATGGAGAAGTAATCAGATTACCCAGGGATCTTCCAACAGGTTTCCATAACAGCATTAATCAACATCATGTTTAACTGAATTTCTGTCATGTTCTGCCAAAATCAGATTTTACACACGAACTGATCTGATATCTGCTGACAAAGACTTCATTGGCTGTGACAGTTTCTGGCTCAGATCTCAGCTCCAGATCATACAACTCAGTCCTAGCCCTCCATTTGAACCGTTTCAGCCCTTAGACTGGTTATTACACCTCTGCATCCCCATAACGACATGAGTGCATGTCTGCAGCCACAAGCTCTAAGGGGATCCATCTGGAATCGTAGTATATGTGTAAATATCAGTATATGTGTTAAAGATGCAGAATATACAAGAAAAGAAGTTTAGACTGGCTTAAAAAACACTGTCAGGATGAATCAGAATATGTCTGGAATGATGCACCTGCAAGATAAATTCTTCACCCGTCTGAAATTATTTTAGTGTGAAATTAAAGCAAATAAAGGATGGAGAGAAGCTTGTAGCCGACAGAACCTGAAATAACACCTACAGAACCCAACAGAATCTGACATAACCCCACCAGAATGCAACAGAACACGGTGGATTATGACAAGCCGTGTTAGAACCTGACAGAAGGCGACAGACCCTGTCAGAACCCGACAGAACCTGACAGGAGGTGACAGAACCCAACAGAACCTGACAGAACCTGTCATTACCCCAACAAAACTGCACCGAAACCAACAGAACCTGGCATAACCCCCTTAGAACCCTGAAGAACTCGACAGACCCTGACATAAGGCGACATAACCTGACAGACCTCGTCAGAACCCAACAGAATCTGACATAACCCTGACAGAACCCGACAGAACCTGACATAACCCCAACAAACCTGGACCGAAACCAACAGAACCTGGCCTAACCCTGTCAGAACCCTACAGAACTCGACAGACCTCGTCAGAACCTGACAGACCCCATCAAAACCTGACATAAGGCATCAGAACCCGACAGAACCTGACATAACCCCAGCAGATTGCAACAGAACACGGTAGATTGTGACAAACCCCATCAGAACCTGACAGACTACGACAGACCCTGTCAGAACCCGACAGAGTGTGACAGAACCCGACAGAACCTGACAGGAGGTGACAGAACCCAGTAGAACACGATGACCTCCTCCTGCTACCGGACCCTGATCTTTAACCTGGTCGGAGTCTGGCAGCAGCAGGTCTGCTCGCCGTTAATCCGTCAGATCTGAAAGAATAAACCTGAAGTTTCACTTCTGCTGGATGCAGACCAGCTGCTGCAGCTGTGACCACAGTTCACTGGATCCACTTCAGAAACACTTCCTCTGGATTAATGAAAGCCGGCCAAGTCTGAGCAGGGAGGGGTCTTACAGGATCATTATTCTTTCTTTCTATTCTACAGTCATTTAGCAGACGCTTTTATCCAAAGCGACTTACATTTGACAGTAAGAACAACACAAGCATGAATTCAAACAAGATGGGACGTCATCATTAAGTGATCGTCAGACCGCTTTTGAGTCCAGTTGGACCAGGTGCTGTCATGAAGTGCTAGTGCAGTGCAGTGCATTATCACNTCATGTAGTGCTAGTGCAGTGCAGTGCATTATCATGCTGGTATGATGAGGAAAACCAGTGGGAAGAGCTGTGTCCCAGACCCAAACACCAACTGGAAAACTGATGCTGTGAGAATTTCTGCTTTTGTGTTTCCAGTGATTGAAAATAACAACAGTTTAATAAACAGCAACACAAGCCCAAACATCTGCAGCTGAGAACCAGCTAATGGTCCTTACATCTGATTAGAAGTGGCTGCTTCTGTATTCCTGCTCTAGAGTATAATACAAGAGGAGGAGGATGGAGTGGGGGGTGCTGAGTAAATTAAAAGGTCCTGCGTTCAAACTGTTCATATCTTCCTGCGATGGTGAGATTATTCTGTCAGCTGGACTCACCCCGAGCAGGACTCTGGTGTAATACCAGCGCTCCACCAGGAAGGCCATGTAGAAGTGGACAAACAGGTAGGCGTTGATGCCCAGCCACACCAGCTGTGAAACACCAGCAAACATCAGGAAAGACCAGAGAACAAATCTGCATTTCTCTCTCTTCTATAAAGATATTTCAACAAAATGAGAAAAGTCAATAAAAAACTCACAATAACAAAGATGGAGAGTCCCTCGTTGGCAACAAAGTTCCCCATGATGAGAAGACCTGGACAGAGCGGGTGTTAATGAGACGGGAAGTGAAGGAGGAGAGGAAGGAGAGGTTTTATACCCTCAGTCAAAGAGGAAGTGATCATTGTTTCAGTTATTTCTGGAGGGAAACTTGCTGATTTCCACCTCAGTGACTTCGACTGAGCCAGCAGGTTGCAGGTGTAAACAGTCCAGGTCCTCCACTGAGGATGAGATTAAATTAAATTCAGTCCATGACAACTTTCATGGGGTGGGAGAACGTACAATGGGAATGGTTAGCGGTACAATTCCAGGAGGCGTGGCCATCCTGTGGAACAAGAGGCTTGACCTACAATAAATGTGATCAGGCCGGGTCCTGACAGGTGTATAGCTATGATGATAAAGAAGTCATTATTCTAAATGTGTATTCACCTTGTGAAAGCTTTCTGAGTGAAGATGAATATTTGAATATGTTTGCTTTAATCAGTTCTTTTATTCAGACTAAAACTGCTTCTAGTGTTTATGTTATCTGGGACATGAATGTGTGTGTGGTCTTTACTTTAACATGCAGCCAAGCTAGGCGCTACAGAACATCGATGGGCTGCTCAGCCTGCCGCGTTTCAGATCCAGTATTGGTCTGGGTGTAGTAGTGAGACGTTCTGTCCAGGTAATATATGTCAAGCAGGTTCTGCCTGGTCCACCGTGTTTCCAGCAGAACCCATGTCAAGATCCAGTGTTAACAGTGGCCCAGACGTAGGTGTCTGTGTTACCCTGGCACTCCCCGTCCAACCTTCATGCTCTGCAGGCAGCTGAGCCCCTCCTGGGTTGGCAAGCCCGGCCTACCCAAGAAGAGATCTGCTCTGGCCTGCTACATCAGTGGGACCGGATTGTGGAAAAGCATGGTGTCCTTTCATTGCATGGATGGGAGGGATGATGGACGGGCCGGGAGAGGTTGGCTGTGGCTGTGAAACGTCAGCGTCATGGTGATTTATGTGTGTGGTCATGGCGCTAGAGGTCGTCACAAAATCCAGGATCTCTGAAGTTCTGTGCTCTACTGAGTTCTGAAGGCTCCTTCTAGTGGTGCAGTTTATACTAGTTCCTCTGTAGTGTGCTGAACTCTGTCCTCGAACTTCCCCAGGCTCCTGCCCCACTGCCTTCAGAACCTGTTGATGAACCTCTGGAGGTCATCCCACGTTGGGATTATCTGGTTCCACCCTACCCCTAACAGTCGGCCGTCTTTCGTCCACGGTGTTAGCTAGTAGTGTGCTGCTAACAGTGTCGGGACGCTGGTTCAGGTGGGGGAGGGAGCGGAATGGGGTGGGAAGGGTTTCGCTTCCTTGGTGGCTTCATAAGCTGCCATGTTGGAGGTGGTCTGCAGTTTAGCTGATTGTACCAGAGGTACCACACCCCTTTCTGTCCCCTGCTAGATGCTCATGCTGCTTTCTTCTTTAATTTATTGTTTTTTACAGAAAAGAAAATTTATTAAAAATAAAAAACAAGATGACAATAAATAGCATAAAATAACATTTAAAAGAAAGTGCTGTGCATGTCAGGTGACCTGGAGGGATCCGAGTGTCCAGACTTGCATCGTTACACTCGGATATTCACTTGTTACCCACATCAGAACCAGAACTTTTCCAGGGCCCGGCGCAGTTTAACCAGATAAACTGGAAGTTTGTTCCTTCTCTTAAACTGCACCACTGAATGTTGTGTTCATATCCAGCTGCTGGGGGTGACGTGATGCTCTGAAGAGAAGCTCAGCTGTAAAGTGATGCAACGAGACAGAAGAAAACGTGGTTAAGTGTGGACGCAGCAGGACACTGTCTCCCGGAGCGTTTCTGGGTCACACAGTTACGTGTTGCTGCTTTAAGCTGCATGAAGTGATTATTTTCCTACTTGAAAGCAACAAAAACATCATTTAATGATGAAACTTCCTGCTAAATTAGCCGGTGAAAGTTTCCACGGCAGCAGCCAATGACCGTGTGGTGGATTAACAATAAATCTGACCCCACCACCTCCACACCCCCAGCAGGAGGAACTGGACACTCGATGGAGACATAGTGAGTTTTTGGAGGGGAAGTGAGACATTTCTAAACATGAAGTAAAATACCAGATTAGTTGCTCCACACTTCCTGTTTCAGGTCAGAGAGAGAGAAAGAAATGATTTCCGCTTCACCGAGTGGTAAAAACCAGAGATTACCAGCTTTTATCTGGAGGTGTCGGCTGCTGATGAAAAACTGGAGCTTTTTCTGCCTTAAAATCAGAGATTACTTTTCAATCTGATTGATGAGGCGAGCCTCCTGCTCATTTCCTGCTGTAAATGAATTGCCTGATTTCACTTTTAGGAATCAGTCCAAAGCTACTGAAAAAGAAAATGTCCCCATTTCAGGGTACACAGAGCCCCCCCACCCCATGGTTTTTAGCCATGTCCAGAGGTCCGTGCAGTCCCAGAGCTCAAGCAGCTGGAGGGGTCCATCTTTGTGACATGAAGGTGTTGGCTTTATTTCTGTGGGAGGTTTCAGAGAAATGTACAGTAAGAGGCTTAGAGAGGTTTACAGGATTTTCAGGGGTCACTGGCTAAATGATTTAACCCTTCGGCGGTCTGTTAGGGGCTGCAGGGTCTTTCAGGGAGTAGTTTAACTCCCTAAAGGGATTTCATGGGCACAGGGAAGGGTACCTAACTGCAGAAATATAGGAAAACAAGATCAAAAGTTCAAGACCTGCATCCGGAAGCTGTTGACAAGGAGATACTGATAGATTCAATAGTTTATTTTCTTTTAGAAGAGTTCAGTTTGAGGGTCCACTCATGGTCCCAGGTCACATGACCTGCAGGAGGCTTTTTCTCTTTTTATTTTTCATTTTCTTCTTGTCATAGTTGAGTGTGGATAGATAGTGTGGATAGAGCTCAGAGATCTGAATATGAAAATAAGAGAGGTGAGGTTTCATGTTTTCTTTCCAGAGCAGGAGGCGAACATGTTCCACCTTCTCTGTCTTTCTGACCTCAGCTTGTGTAACGAGGTGAGTCAGGATCACCGCTCACATGTGGAAATGTACACGCATGTACATTTAAAATAACTTCCAGATGTGGAAACGTTCCTCTGATCATCATGTGGAATACTGGAGATAAGATGAGCTTAAATGTGTTTGGACATCAGCTGGAAATCATGACAGAAATGAAACAAAATAAAAAGAGGTCGGACATTCACATTAAAGGGTTAAAAACAGCAAAGGGACGAGAAAACAAACACAAGTAGAATCCAGCCAACGTCTGACGATGTGATGTCGTACAACCAGGAATAAAACACACATACATACAAGTTTTAACCTGAGAACGTAAAACAGTGCATAGATAAATTAAATAGAATAAAATAAATAGATAATAGAAGACATAAAATGTATAACTTTTACACACATATATATATGTGTGTGTGTGTGTGTGTGTATAGAGAGAGAGAGAGACTAAATAAATAAAAATAAAATAAGAGAATAAATGAAATATGTTAATGTGTAACTGAGGCAGATATTTTTCTCAGTGGTTTATAAAAACTATGTGGATGCCGACACTGACCCCTGGGGGACACCGCATGCTTGAATTATAATAACTTAATCATTTTCTTCTTCTCTTACAAGGCAGGTTTGTCTCTGACAGGAAGCCCTCCGCTTTCCGGGTTTTCCTTTTCTTTAAAGTGATCTGAGATAAAGTGTGAGTGGTGTGTTGGCAGCTCTTCCACCGAGAAGATCCTGATGGAGTTTCTGTTTAAAGGCTCTTTCATGAGACTTAATATCTAACCCTCCTCAGAGGTTGGATTGCTCATAGATCTTGGAGGATCCTAAAGATCTCTTGGGGTCCAACCATCCTTAGAAAAGGTCCATGAATCTTGGAAAAGCAGCTGGGAATTTCAGTCCTGACCAGACCTGTTTCAGCATGGTTCATTTAGAAGAAGTAA
>CM047998.1:5314195-5325528 GCA_026261665.1 Melanotaenia duboulayi
CTCAATACCAGTATACAAATGTGACCACCATAAAATAAATACAGAGGATTAATCACTAACACAGTTACTGTTCCGGGGAGGATCCATCACTCCATCAGACCTGTTTCCACTGATCTTCAGTCCAGTTCTTGTGTCATGTGACCATTTCTGATGATGCTTCAGCAAACAGTAGATGGATCAGCTGAAGGTCCAGATCCATCTCTCAGGTCCTAGCTCAGGTCATCTGCTGCAGATAGTTTTTAGTTCTGACTCTTCTTTTGTCCTCTATGTGTCCAGTTTCTGCCTCCACGCTGAGATAAGCCAGGTTTCCAAATACCAGTTGATTGGGAATCACCTTGTTGCTGCTGAAATCCTGTTTTTTGTCTGTCAGACTGTCTGATCTTTAATGTTTTTTACAGATGAAACTAAAGAAACAGGAAGAAGGGACATGTCTTAGTGACAGGCTGCTAGTTTTACAGCATGTTGGTTTTCCTTCCGTACGACTAGTCCTCAGTGCTGAAATGGTACATTGTTCATTCCCAAAGTTAGGATTGAAAAATAAAATTATATCTGTGCAGCATTTTAATAATAAAGGTACTTCGATGAGCTCCTGATTTAATCAGAGCCTTGTTTGCCTTGCTATTGAGTCTCTTAGCAGTCACTTCAATATCACACTCACAAGGTCTTTCCTTCATTGACCCATCCCTCAGATGAATGCATGAACTGAAAAGCCTCTAAAGCCCACTCCTCTTTAGTACAAACAGCATTTATCCTCTGCCAGCACTTAATCTCGTTTATTTGGGACTGAACGTCTGTTATTATCCTGAAGCTGCAGCTCTGGACTGAATAACTCCCCTTCCTGCGCTCTGCTGTGAGGCCTGCTAGTGTGATTTCTCAGCGCCAATGTGGATGAAGCACCCGGCCGCATGTCCATGCAACTGCAATGTGATCTTTTGTTGGTCTAAGATGTCAGAGGTGGTCAGGGACAGCGCTGTTATCATGGCGATGCAGGAGTGGTAGCCCACGCCTGCAGAGACGCTTCAGCTCAGGGTGGCGGCCTCGCCATGCGAGTTAAAGGTCACCGTTTCATAATGTTGGAGCAGAAACAAATAAATGTCAAGTTACCGAGGTGACATTCAGGGATAACGTGCCTCATGCGCAGATAAGACGAAGAGAAACTAGTTTTTCTCATGAAATGTTGACCTGTAAATGTTTCTGGTCTGAACCTCATGTTTGCTCTGCACTCCACTGAGCCCAGCCTTCCTCTCATGTATGAAGTCAGTGGACAGCTAATAAAACAGATGAAATTCATAGATTTAAGAATAACTGAGGTTGTAAAACAGGACTTTGTTGCTTTAAAGTCCCCAGCAAGCGATCCGGACACAGCTTTGTTCCACAGATTGGTTTAGTCTCCATTATGAACATTTAAAGCTCCATCATGGTAACAGCATGCAGCTATTGTTAATGTATTCTGAGCTTGTAACCGAGCGACTGCTTCCAGGGCAGGAAAAGCTGTCTTTACAGGCAACATGATGTGTGTTCAACAGTTGAAACCGAGGCTCCGGTTAACCTGACCTACAAGCTGACGGACCCCGGCGGTGATGAGATGGGCCACAATGCACTTCTGTCCTGGGAGTACCCGGCCCCCGAGCACCTGCTGTACGGCTGGATCACCCTGGAGTACGAGCTGCAGTACAGGCGTGTTACCGAGCCCGACAACTGGAAGGTACAAAGGAAGACGATGCATCCCACATTATCATAGACGTCGCAAACTTACCATGACAACAAAATGTGCATTTTCTGACAATTATTGAGGGAAAATATCCAAATCTTAACCAGAATTCATTTTAAAGCTAAACTGCACAGACTTACAGGACTTTAGAAAGCAGAAACTAATATAGAGGCCAGGTAACAGAAAAGCTTTAGTCCTGCAAGGAAAAAAGCAACACATTCAGTTTATCTTTCGAAAATCGAAAAGGAAATCAATTTTTGTGACCCATGTGTTTCAACACATGTGAAACCCTTATGGCTACAGAACATTGTAATGGTAATCACATGTGAAATCCATGTAAATTCTTATGTGTACCCTATATGACCACATGTGAAGCCTACGGTATTACACACGCAAACCACAACCACATGGTTCCATGTGTAGTCCCATAGGTTTCACATGTGATAACCATAAACCATGTTCCAAAACCACGTTTCCTATGCACAACATACATGTGTTCTCCAAATGTGTCACGTGTGCTCAAGCATAGGGATGATTTTTCCATTTTTGGTACCCACATTAAAGGCCTATGTCCACATTAGCCGACACATGGCATTGTATCCTGCCGTCTACATGCCCAGTTAACCATAACAGCGGGTGATCGGTGCCAACCACCAGGAGGACTTTTCCATGCTTCAGCCTGCATCGCTGGTTTGAGCTGAAAAGCTCTGACAGGGGTTGGTAACGGTGAGCTAGACCTGTAATCACACCATACCCTGACATCATCCGGTGTCTCTGCAGCTCCACATCTGAATGCTAGCGTCGGACACGTCCTTCCTCTCAGCAAGGCGCGCCGAGAGGTGCTAATGGAATGCTGATGAAGAGGATGAAGGTGAAGGGCTCTGTTCAAGTGTACTCCTTGCATCTAGTCTGTTCCACAGATCCAGACCTGTGTGATGGAAACTGTGGGGCCCAGTCTTGTACTACAAGTATAAATGGGATGGTAGGATGTGGAGCTGGTGAAAACAGCTGTACATCAGAGTAATCAGGATACTTTAGATCAGCTGGAAATAACGGAAGAGATCAGGTGTTTGTGGGGAATGCGGTAGAAGGTATGCCTCTGCTCATCATTGTTTATTTACAGGTGAAGCATCCTCTGCGTGAAGCGCGCGTGGAGCTGCTGGGCCTGAGAGTCGGCGACTACGTGGTCCGAGTCCGCTGCCGCTCGCACAACTACGGCCTGTGGAGCAAGTGGAGCTCCACGCTGTTGATGAGCATCCCTGGCAAGCCGCCCACTGGTAGGTTTCCATGGCAACGCTGATACCATCATATTTGTTCTGCTTTTACATGTCGTGTTGTTGAAGCTGAAGAATGTGTCTTCTCACCTGTCCAGGTAAAGTCCTGGTTCTGATTCTCGTGGCAGGAGTTGGCGTCGTAGCTCTGCTGGCCATCACCTTCGGTGTCATTCCTCACAGCAAGAGGTGAGACACCACACTGCTGTCTCAAATGGTGTTCAAGACAGAGAAAACAGAGGACCATAGAGACATAGAGGACAGAGGACCACAGAGACATAGAGGACAGAGGACAGGTTGACATGTGTTCGAGGCATAGAGGACAGAGGATCACAGAGACATAGAGGACAGAGGACCACAGGTTGACACGTGTTCCAGACGTAGAGGACAGAGGACCATAGAGACGTAGAGGACAGAGGACCACAGGTTAATGTACAGTTTGTCTGAGTCTGAGATGTAGAGGACAGAAGACACAGAGATGTAGAAGACAGATAACCACAGGTTGACATGTGTTCGAGACGTAGAGGACAGAGGACCACAGAGACGTAGAGGACAGAGGACCACAGAGACATAGAGGACAGAAGACACAGAGATGTAGAAGACAGAGAACCACAGGTTGACATGTGTCTGAGACGTAGAGGACAGAGGACCACAGAGATGTAGAGGACAGAGGACCACAGGTTGACGTACAGTTTGTTTGAGACATAGAGGACAGAACTGTCTTTAGAAAAGACGTATATAAGAAATGAAACCAGGGTTCATGGCCGCTCTCTTTTCCCATATCAGAGACTGTCAGGCTGTTTGATGTCGTCTCATGTTGATGATGTCATATTTCTGGACATATGAAACCCGGAGCCTCCTGTAGGACAGGAAAGGTTTCCCGTACCGTACTTCCTTCAGTCGGCATGCTGACACGTTTGATCATCAGCACTTTGTAAAGAGCTCTCAGCGGTGATGGCATGCGGAGCTCCATCAGGTCACAGCAGGATTTCTCCCTCAGACCTACTTTTGTACTCCTGCTGACCCTCAGAGAAAGGCTGCATACTGATTCAGACTGGAGGAGTGGCCCATTATAATGAACGTTGTGTGTGTGTGTTTGTGTGTTTGCATTAAAGCCACGGCCTTCCTGATCTCATGCAGTGTGTTGCTGACATCTGTCAGCTGTGTTAGAAGCACCAAGCTTCAAATCCTGGGTGGGTCAATGATGGTTTATGTTATGGCGAAGCAGCACCACAGACTGGTGAAGCAGCTGGAGTCCACACACACTGACCATGAAGTAACCCTCCTTCCTCTGCAGACCAGCTTTCTGCACACTCTGAGGACACACCAAGTATTGAGTGTGACTTTAATAAAGAATGAAGTGAGGCTGATTTTTGTCAGGGTCACCTCTGATAACAGCATTGAGGGAGTGTGTTTGTGTGCAGCAGCTTCAGATTTCCCTGTTCTGTGTTTACACCCTCAGAATAAAGGACTACTTCCTGCCCCCCATCCCGAAACCACGGATCCTCGGCATCGACCCACTGCTCCTGAAGGTAACACGCATGAATACACTGCTGCTTTTAGGGTCGTGTTTGAGGTTTCTCTAAAAGGCCTCACATCTCCATTTGTTTTTATTTCCCTCGTCCAGCCCTCATCTTCCTTTTCCTTTCCTTTCTCTATTTTTCTTCATTTTCTTCCACCATTCTCCTCAACAGTTACATTCATCGTATTCCAGTTATAATCCAGTTATAATCCAGTTTTAATCCAGTTATAATCCAGTTAAAACATTTATAAAAACTGTGTTTATATAAAAAGCAATTAATAATGAACCAGCTAAGAAAACCACAGGATCAGCCCTTCATCCTGAGCTGCACGAGAAGACAGTGGAGAGAAAAACCTCAATTGGAACCAGAACCAGAACCCGAAAGACTAATCTACACCAGGACCAGAACCAGGACCAGGAAAGATAACCTCAATCAGAACCAGGACCACGAAGGAAGAGCTCCATCAGAACCAGGACCAGGAAGGAACACCTCCATCAGAACCAGGACCAGGAAGGAAAACCTCCATCAGGACCAGAACCAGGAAGAAAAACTTCCCTCAGAACCAGAACCAGGAAGGAAAACCTCTATCAGAACCAGGACCAGGAAGGAAAACCTTCTTCAGGACCAGCACCAGAAAGAAAAACTTCCATCAGAACCAGAACAAGGAAAACCTCCATCAGAATGAGAACCAGGAAGGAAAACCTCCATCAGGACCAGAACCAGGAAGAAAAACTTCCCTCAGAACCAGAACCAGGAAGGAAAACCTCTATCAGAACCAGGACCAGGAAGGAAAACCTCCATCAGGACCTGCACCAGAAAGAAAAACTTCCATCAGGAAGGAAAACCTGTATTGAGACCAGAAAAGACGGTGAACCAGCAGCAAAACTCTAATCCAGGGATTCCTGCTGAGAAAGAAGAGACACATAAGTGAATGAAGAACAACTGCTGCCAACTTCCTTCAACAGCAGAACTTTGATGATGATTGAAAGAAGCTTTGTTGTTGTTTTCATGTTTCTACATGGAGATTAGAGAGGAGCCTAGTGCATCATGGGACATCCCCCAGCTGCGTCAGCCTATAGCAGCAGGACTAAGTGGAGCGGTTCCACAGAGAGGGTCCGATAGCTGGAGGTTCTGCTTCCTGAAGCCAAACTGGGAGTCAGTTGCGAAGAAAGGGGTCCGAGAGCTGAAAGTTCTGCCTGTTGTTCTACTTTTAGAACCTCTAGTATACCTGCATGTGAGAGTACTCTGATGGGAACATCCGGAACTTGGGTCTTGGTGAATGAACTCCAACAGAGCTGTGTTGCCAGGTTTTGTGGTAGAATCAAGCCCAGTGTTGGTGATAGTTATCAAACCTGGGAGCTGGGTTTGTCTTGTGATCTGACAGATCCTCCAGTAGGATGTAGAACGGGTTCACGTAGATGAAGACCATGGCCTTTTCAGACACCTCACGTAGCTCCTTGTTTGTTTTACTTGACTTGTTTTCTGACTCTAACCTTTCTTCTTCTCTTCTTCTACCCTACTCTTGTCCCCAGAAAGGGAATTTTGAAGAAATCAACCGTCACTTCAGCAACTTCCACAGTTATCGCCCCCCCAGCTACTCAGAGGAGGTCTGGGACCATCTGAGCTCTGACGACATCTATCTCACCACACCAAAGGACTACAGCGTCCCAGCTGACTTCACAGACGGGGAGAGGGGCGACCTAAAGGTTTCCGGCCCCCTGAAGCTGGTGGCGGCCCAGCACCCGTTCCCCGCTCCCAACCCGGCGTCTTACGTCCAGAGTGTGCCGCCGTACTGCAGCCTGCCTCCTGAAGTCTTCACCCCACTGCTGGATGCGCCGACCCCATGGCTGAGGCCGGAGATCGTGGTGGTGCCCGGGACGGACTACAGCGTGATGGAGCATCCCGGCCACGCCAGCGCCATCCCTCCTCCTGACTCCACCCCTTTCACTGCCCGCCACTCGCCGCAGGATTTCTACACCTGCGTCCACCTGATGAATGAGAGTGGCGAGGTGCACCTGGTGCCCTGCCTGCCGCCCGCGTACTGCCGGGAGTTCCCGCCTTTCCCCAGCGTTGCGTCGGAGGAGGAGGAGGAGGAGAAGAAGAAGCTGGCTGAATACCAGGCCTGGAAGAGCACCATGAAAGATGGCGGCGTGTCGGAGAGGAGCGAAGCGGCCATTCCTCTGCTGCCAGTTTCTGTCGACAACAGAGGCTGAGGGATGGAACAGAGCCACAACATGGAGACTGTTGCCCCGGGCAACACCTCAATCTGCTGTAAAATGCTGGTTTGACCCAAAACTTTGCCCCTGTTCGGTTCCTACGTCTGCAAGATGCCGGCCTGCAGAGACCATGTTCGCTTGTCCGATAGTCTCATCTGGCAGTGATGCCTCGGTCTCTAGACCACCATCTTGTTTCTCTGTCTTATATTAGTTTTGGATCTCATCTTCTCTGGTTTTGGGAAACTGGTCACTCTCAGATCCAGTTTCAAAAACATCAGAGACGAGCGCCCTGTCCAGAAGAAGCTGGACCTCCCGATCCATTCCTCCTGGTTTCTGGGAAATGAAGTCCATGAAACCTGGAGGACAAGCAGAGATTCTCATTCAGGGTTCATCCATCTCAGGAAAAAGGAAAGTGTAATGGCTACAGCTGCTCTCAGTGTTTCCTTATTGGAGGTCCACCAGAAGCTTCACACAGAAGACAAGGCTCATTGTAACCCAGATCAAACCAGTTTTAATGAGCTAATCTTCAGGATCCACTCCTTCATGATCCGTATGCTGGTTCCTACATGTGTGATTATCCTGAACATGATAGGAATCAAATTCCATCTGATGGTCTGTCTCCGACATTTAGAACATTTCCCTCAGGAAAGCTTCCAGCTACTGTCTCAGAGTATTTCTGCTTTCTTTTATCTTATAAATATAAATATGTCTGTTTATTTTCCAGAGGAGAGTTTTATCCCAGAGCAGGGCGAAGCTAGCGCCTCTCTGGCCATCACACGCAAAGTAAATCTATTTTTATTACAGATCCTTGCAGTTCAGCGCAACAAAAACTTTACAAAGAATAGAAATATTTGTAGGATTTCAGGTACGATCTCTTTCTGTAGTGGAAGGGGAACATTTCTAGGCCTCATTCGGGGCAGAGAGACTTTAGGCGAAACCAGCAGGTGGAGCTGTTTTCCCCTGAGGTGTGTAGGAGCCGGATGGGCAGAATAACGAAGAGAAAGCTGGTGTTTCTGCTCCTGGCTGCTCTTTGGTGCTGGATGATGTTCAAGGCTTCGCTGCAGCTGCCAGACCACGCTGGCGGTCATCAAGATAAGATGGCAGCTCCTTCCTGCTCTGGAGGTGTAGCAACCTCACGCTGAAGGAGCTGCTCAGAGCCGCCACAGCAGGATGCATCGGGTGGGTGGTGTCCACGATGGATGCTAGTTTGGCTAACATCTGTTTGTCTGCTGGGCTGCTGATGGAGTCCAGGAGCAGCCCAGGACAGATCCAGTTTAAGTTTCTTCCTGCCTCGTTGCTGCTCCCTCCCCAGCACACGAGGACATCAAATGTCCAGAGCGCAGCTCCATCTACACCGAAGGGCCTCAGCCTTCTCAGCAGGTGGAGGTGACTCCTTTAAGACGTCTGTGTTTGTCCAGTCCAGGTTAAAACAAAACAAAAGAGCGTCTGCTGGTCTAAAGCCAGATGTGGTCCAGATGCATGTGTTGCCAGATAGTGCCAAACGTTGCCCCGCACCAAAGAGTGGCTGGTTTATGTGGCTCGTCTGCCTGGGGGGAGGGGTGAAGGTGCTAATCCAGAACGAGCCAGACAGACTTGACAGAAGTGGAACACTATCATCGTCGTCGTGGTAACGCTCTCCTCCCCCTCCCACAAGTGGAACTCATCCAGCAGCGATGTGATGTCATCACTGCTGACTTCCTCTCGGTGATGTTAGCGTTTAACGTTGTCTCTTCTTCGTGCCTTTTCTCTCGTGGTGGTGTTTGTTCCTCCCCGTTTAGTGATGTGTTCGTGTCCTCCGAGCCGTCGGAGCCGCCGGAGCTCAGCCTGTCAGACGAAAGCACTTTGGATTTGATGCAATAAAGACAGAAAGGCTCCCGGGTTTATTGTTTAATGTCAGATATCTGAGAAAGTCAAGGAAAGAAGTGCTCCAGAAATAAAAACTGTGCCAACTCATGCAACAAGTAGTGAAAGCTCAGGAAGTTTGGAAGCTTCCGTCTCATTGGTCAGGTTAAATAAAGCTAAATGATCCTGGAAGGAGACTCGTACCTTAGACCAGGGGTCTGCAGCCTTTCCAGTCCAAAGAGCCATTTTCCCCTCAGCCAGCTACAGAAAACTCCTTTAGAGACGCAGACGTTACCAGACCTTTAATAAATGTCTGCTACAGGACATTTGTTATTCTTGAATAACCACGTTTTTATTTCTGTTTTTAGGTTTGAAATAAAGAAAAACAGGACAGACAGACTTTGTATTATGGGATGTAGATATTTGTGGGAAATGGTGTAAATAAAACGATGAAAAGAAATATTCCTGCAGTTTTACTGTCATGTTGTGGAAATTAAATGTAATTATTCCATGAAAAAAAAGAAAAACGGCTAAAACCTGCATTTGTTATTATATCTATATTTAAATACATGAGTTAGATCTTTAGCATGTTTGAGAGCCACTGAAGGTGCAGACAGCCGCAGGCTGCAGACCCCGGACTTACACTGATGGTGATCTGCTCCATGTCTGCTGAGAATGAACTGGAATTGTAGATNTCCATGTCTGCTGAGAATGAACTGGAATTCTAGATGATGATGATGATGAAGAAGTAAAGAAGCTGTGAGCTTGTATTTAATGTCTGTGCTTTTCCCTCTACGTTTCCGTCACTGCAGACCTGTGTCCTTCTGCTCAGAGCACTTTCCCATCATAGTAAATAAAGTTTATTCTGACTCACGCCTCATTCCTTTCCTGACACTTAAACACTGTTTCATTAACTGGAAGCATGAAATGAGTCGTCATCCCTGCTCTGGAAACCCTGACCTCATGATCCCAGCGTGGGACTTAAATTAGCTCTTAGCTGTTAGCTCGGGTTATAAATAGAGCTGATGATTGTCAGCAGACTGCAGATAAACACACACACACACACACTTCCAGAGTCCATCTGGCATCTGCTTTATGATGAAGACTCACAACATCGCTCTGATCTGGGTCAGAACCGGCCTTTTCTCACCTGGAGCCCCTCTTTAACTTTCACTACATGTTCAGGCTGGTTCTGACCCAGTTCCAAGTTCTACAACAATTACTATAATTAATTAAAATAAACTGTCAGATGGGCAGAAACCTCCCGACGACAACGAGCCTCATGCAGCAGGAACCCAGACAGATGTTATACAGAAGTGGTGAAGGGGACTGCACACGGAGACAAGAGAGAAGAAGGAGGAAGATGAGCAAACGAAAGAGAAAAAAGTGGAAGAAAATGAGGAAAATTGTGTTTATTGACCAGATGTGAGTCTGGAGAAGCTGAATGAAGCAGATCAATCTGAGCTGGCTGATTTATTAAAGAGGGAACTTCATAAAATCTGCTTTTTATTTACACCCCTCCCCCCATGCCATGTAGGTGGGCCCACAGAGAGTAATAAATGTACTTTATTTTACACATCAGAACCCAGTAGAAACCCGGCTTTTAATGACAGATTGTCATTTTCTGTCATTGACCTTGATTTTGTTTTAGAATTAAGAAATGTCCTGCAGTGTGTGGAAGCCAGAGAAGACTGGAGTAAAAATACTGGAGTATCTGCAGCTCTGGTGTCGGGTGTCGGACAGGGGGTGGGGGAGGACAAGGAGGACAGGGTCTAAGTTTAGGACATTGTCAGAGCGGCCGCCAGCAGCCTGAGAGGAGGACAGCTCAGCCTCAGGTAAGAACACACGGACACACGGTGACACACAGCCAGGTGGAGGGCGGCTCCCTGCGCCCGGCCGGCGTTTCAGAGCGTTTTCACACGTCTGGTCTGAGATCTGCTGCTGCGTCCGTCCGTGCTGCTGGGAGAGGCCTGCAGGCTCGCGCAGCTGTCGCTGCCTTAAATAGATCCGCTGGAAGGCCTCGCGCATCGCCTGGACCTGCTTTATTTCATTAATTACTGGCTTGTTCATCATCATCACCATCATCAGTACGAGGAAAGCGTGGCACTCTGCTGCTTTAACTCAGACTGGACTTTACAAACGGCTGGAACCATGAAGAGATTCATCAGCGGAGCAAGAACTGGCTTCTCATGGTAAAAAGTCCAGTTCTGCTCCTCTAACAGCTGATCTAAGCAAAATAAATCACACGAAATACGGACCAGTTACAGATAAAATAAGCTTTACAAGTTACAAACAAACCCAACTTTATTTACAAAGCACTTTTCATACAAAGTGTTTACATAATAAAAGCCATTTTTGAATATATTTAGAAAAAGAAACAAATTCAGGACTCTGTAACGTTTAAACAGAAAACAAAGATTTATTAATCTCAGATTTTATTCTCAGTAGAAGATAAACAACATGTCACATGTCGAAACACATTTATTTTATTTCTAATCGGGAAATTTAAACATGAATAATAATAAATAAATCAAAAAACAACACAGACCTTATTGATTATTTTATCTCTTTTTAGTATTTCTTTAAATCTACCTGTTCTTATTTATTATTACTGCAGGGAATTTTATTTCAGAATATCTCAGCATGAGTTTTTAGGTTGGTCTCAAATATTATATACCTGTTTAATTTCTACAGATTATTAAATTAATTTCCAACTGGATCCAAAATCTAAATCCATTCATATCATCAGCAAACATTTTATCACACGATG
>CM047998.1:5325766-5340761 GCA_026261665.1 Melanotaenia duboulayi
AGAGAGGCAGAGTCTCTCAGATGGATGGAGGTTTCTGGTTTAGCTTGTTGTTAATGACTGGTGAAGACCTGCTTCAAGTTAACTAGTCTTTATTTCATTAGTTGGAGTCTGACTCAAACGGGAAACCTTTTTTAATATCTGACCCCGTATAGGATCATCCAGGTCAGGGGTGGAGTTTAAACGACGTCTCTGTGGGTTGTGTTTAAGGTATGGTTTCTTTTTTTCTTTCCATCAGTGGAGATAAGGAGACATCCTGGTTGCCATGGCATCAGCAAAAGAGAGCATGGAGCACAGAGATCAGAAGGTACCTGACGGAGACGAGGAGGAGAGAGACGTCAGAGGAGTCCAGTCTCATTACCTGCGCTGCCCCTCCCCCAGGTAGGAGCCGACCCTGGCTTCATGCTGGTGGTTTTAGGAGGATAGGATGAAGGTTTGATGAGTTCTCTGGTCTTAATTTAACTAACGTGAGTCCAGAAAACAGAGGAAGAACATCAGAAGACACTGGGCTGTCTGATACTGACACGGTCTGGTTAATGAAGATGCTGCAGAGAGGAGTTAAACTGGATACTGAGGACTGCTGGGATCTGAGCAGGAATGTGCAATAGCCTGCTACGGAAAAATCTCCATCCTCCTCATTTCTTTCTTTTTCTTCTCAAGCAGCCAGAGGTTGTTGTAATCTTCTAAACTGGTCTTGATTAACAGTTCTTCAGCTTTCTGGAAGTGGAGAGGAGAAGGAAGAGGAGAAGAAAGACAAGGAGAAAGAGGTCTTTTGTTTTTTTAACCATTTCCAGTCCAGTCCTGGTAGCTGACCATTTTCAGAGGAACTTAACTCTGACCAGTAACCATTCAGGCAGAAAAATGGCGCCTAAGCTAATGAAGTAGCTAACGTTATCTTGTTGAGCCTAAAGCAAGGATGTTCTTTTTTACAAGTCCAAGTCACATTCCAGTCTTTGACCTCAATTCTGAGTCAAGTCTCAAGTCTGTTCTACTAATGAGTAACCTGCCATGCGCACCTGCTGCCTGGTCTGCATTATGATACTGAAGGAATAGAAGATACATACTCAGCCTTCATACCAGCATTTAGTAACAACACTGACCTTTAGCTTAAACTGCCAGTGCTCTGCCCCTCTCCTCTGGAGGATTTATTTACTTTACTAAACTCAGAAAACCTGGAGATGAACATGTATTCAGAAGAGTAAATATGTTTTTAACATATTATTTAACCATGACGTTTAACTACGTAGAAAAATCCTCCTGGACCCACTGAGAACTTTTCTAAACTAATACTGCTTGTTTTCTGGATGTAGAGAGGGTGACTAGAATACGCTCTAGTGGAGGATCACCAACTGTCCTGTAGCTTTAGATGTTCTCCTGCTGCAACACACCAAATAAAAATTAAATGATTCTTCAACAGCTTGTTGTCAAGTTCTGCACCAGCCTCTTAATAACCCATTAAGAGGCTGGTGTGTTGGAGCAGGGAAACATCTAAGCCTGTGGCCCAAGAGGTCTGGAGCTGGTGATCCCTGAGCTAGTGCATCAGAAATATCTTAGTAATTGAGAGGAAAAAAATCTGATACAATACGTAGCCTGTAGGTCATCTAAATATAGCAAACATTACTACAGCAGCAACAGCTTTAGCTTATTTTCTAATAAACAGACCTGGTAAACCACGTTGTTTACCACGACTCTGTTGATTTATCGGTCTTAGCTGAACCCACTGTGTTCAGTAAATGTGTATTTTACTACAAAGGTAGTATCAAACTAATGTTTACACCATTGTGGCGCTAAGCTAGTCGCTAGCATAGCTGCTAACATTAGCTTTCATATTACAGTGACTAACACCTCCAGGTGTTTTTAAGGTGGATGAAGGTGGATCCAGCATCCTGACTGATCTGTATTTGGACAAACATGACTTTGTGAAGGCTAATAAAGTTACTAACTTTATTCTGCTTTACATTAGCAGCTGATGCTAACATCATGTTTATGCTAATGTTGCAGCTAAACCAACATTGCTGAAGCTAACCCAGCAGCTGATACTGCGTTTTCTAATGTAGTAGCTAACATTTCCATGTTTAGACTAACATAGCAGCAGTGATGGGAGTAATGGGGTTAAAATAAACGCTGTTACTAACAGCGTTACTTTGTTAGTAACTGGTAATTTAACTACTTTTCCTCATTATAATGCCATTACCGTTACTGAGGATAAAAAGTTGCTAACAGCGCGTTACTATTGTAAAATAAGATTCGTTTTAAGCTTCGCATTCGTTGGGACTATATTGTGCTGCAGCTACAGTGGAGAGGAGGCGGAGTGATACAGAGAAACCAGAGAATACACTTAATGTTTAGGTTGTTGCGTTGTGACCAGGTGCAAGCTAAGAGGGTCACCACCATTTATCACAGCGTTTTCATGCTGTTTGAACCGGGCATCATCCAGATGACCCGCTCAGATCTGATGGCTTGTTCGACGAGAATGCCCGTTTTAGACACGAAACAAACATATCCGTCAGTTTCCTGAGCAAACTTAACCAATGTTCCAATCTGACAAATAATGTGATGTTTAATCTTTATTTGTGTAGTAGATAACTTCACTTTAATATGATTCCTCACACAACTCACCGCCCGGCTTATATTAAAAGGAGCCGACCCACTTCTCCCCGGGTTCTGTCCTGATGAGGGTACAGGAGCGGACCCACTTGTACCCAGACCCACTTTTTCCCGGGTCACCCATTCAGTGTGTAGCCACACACACCAACGACAGTAAACGCAGCCACGCAGAATCCAGAGAAAACAGAGGAATAGTTTTAATCTGGAACCACAGACGTCACTTTTCCCTCAGCAATGTTCAGAGAAATGTTCACCATGGCCAGAAACGTCTTTCTTTCATGGTAGCTGTAGGCAGGTAGAATCAGGAGGGGCTTCTTCTGAGGAGGACACGGAGACACGACCTCCAGCAGCCTGAGATCAGAGTCCATGTTTTTTGCTAGTAATTTATTCCATTCCATTTCATTCATTAATCAGATCCAGAATTCAGTTTTCTTAAGAATAAATTAACATGCTGATGGATTTGAAATTGTGGAAACACATTTGAACATTTTAAAAGGTAAAGAAATGGTAACTTTTCCATGTAATTATTTATTTTTATGATGTTGTAGCTCCGTTACTGACTGACTTTTTGCAGGAAATAAGTAGTAACTTGTTTTTAAAGTAACATACCCAACATAGCAGCAAATGTTAACTTGTTTAAGGCAATGTTTGCTTCTTAAACTCATTTAAATGTTAAACAGTTCACATCTTATTTATGCTAACATGTTTTGGCTAACATGAAATGAAAATTAATCCCAGAGTCAGGCTGAGCGATACTGCAAATTACATCCAGGACAAGTATCACCAGTACTGAAAGTTAAAGGCACCGATTCAAAATTTTAATTGCGATTAATCGCATGAAGTGTTGCGATTAATCTCATTGGTATGTGCAAAATGTCATTTTCCTCTAAAAGAAGGCTGCTATATGAAGAATTAAATCAGGGGTCTTAAGTGGATCTCTGGACCTTCCACAATGGCTCCTAACACACGGCTAAACATGCTAAAGAACTAATGTTTTTAAATAGCAAATTCAGATTTCTTTTTTTTTCATTGAATAATTGCATTTAATTTCCACAACATGATGACATTAAAAGTACCAGTAATATTTTTTTATCTATTTTTTTGTCATTAGGTTGACAACTGTGGGATTTTTTTAACATAAGTTTTCACAAATATCTACATCACTTAGAAAAAGGTTTTTCTTTATTTTAAAAATTAAAACAAATTTTCTAAAGAAGATTTTATTAAAAAAAATCTAAGGATTCCTTAGATGGAAAGGCTGCAGACCCCTGCACTAAACACATAAACAGGTTTACCAGCAGTTTTCAGATAAAATATTTCTTCATATATAAAACTAAATATTTATGAGAAAGAAGGATGAAATGTTCAGGATTTACTAACTAAAAGGTAAAAAGTCAGCAGGATGAATTTAAAGCTGTGAAGCTGCTTCCTTCTAAACACAGAAGGAACAATATGTGATGAATATCAGCATCAGGTGAACAGACAGAAAGCAGGATGAGAATCTCACAGCTTCTAGATGGTGAGGAGAGAGAAATATTCACAATATGCACAATAACTTCCATCCATGCACCTTCACTGCTTCATCATCCATCCTTGCTGTCAGGTGGAGCTTTAATTTGTGTTTACATGTTTCTGGGGACTTTGTGTACCTGGTCTTTTAACTCGCTGTCGGCTGTAGGTTTTCTGCTTGGCTGGTTTCTCTGTTCGGTCATCATCTTTTGTATCTTCGTCTCCTTTTCTCTTCTGTTCATCCTCCTCTGTCAGGTCCAGAATTAACATGTAATTTATCATCAAACAAATTCAAATTTACCAGTATTACTTCACTAACCTTCAAACCTTTCTTGGTGGTGCTAATCGGTTTGGTAACCAGACCACTGTTCAGCTGTCATGATGCAGGACAGGACAAAGTGGAACAAGATATGAGTACAATAAAAGTAAAGTAGAGATTTTCTGATAACGTTCCAGTGAAATGCTAAGTAAGTAGTTCCACATAGAAAATGGAAGAAAACTGTGACCTAAGCACAGATTCACACATGAAATCATCTCATCTGATATAAAATATAAACTCCTGAGTCATGCAGTGCTGATGATTGTAGCCATGGTAACAGTGTCTTCATCCTCCCTGTCTTCTAGCTTTTCCATGGCTTCAGAGTCCAGGTTTTCCATGCTCTCTGGATCCGATGCTGCCAGCATCTTCATGGAGCCCATCCACCTGTCCTCGGCCATAGCTGCCAAGAAGATCATAAACGAGGGTGAGACACACCTGGGAAAGAAAAGTTTAGCAGTTGCTGTCTGCATCTCCACCACCTTTAAATCCCACACATCCCTGTTGGAGTGTCTTCCCCGTCCTCTGAGTTCATTTTTACACACGATGTCATGTTTTAGCATTTTGCTGCCTCTTAGTGGCAACAATCAGCAATCTGTGAGCTGGCTTGGTCACGTTAATGGTGCTTCAGATAAAAGATATAAAGAGCTCCAAAGAGAGTTGTTGATGAGCTTTGTCCTCACCTTCTTATCATCTCTTGTTTTTGCTCCATGTTTCAGCTGTGTGAGCTCCGAGGGTGATGGCGTATTAGGTTTGTGAGGGACTGCTTTGAAAAAATACTCCTCAGCGGGGCTGACAGGTCTCACCGTGATGGTACAAAATCCACTTTGATTCAACACTTACTACTTTGATATTTTCTACCAGTGTGTCATCTTCTGGAAATGGCTCTGAAACATTATCCATCATGGAGGAAGACTAAACTAGCTACAGTCAGTTCAGCACCTGTTTGGGCTTCAGACTGGAGACCTGTAGAAGAACTACCAACCCACGTTCAAATGTCTAATCAGCCAATCACGTGGCAGCATCTAGTCATGCAGACATGGTGAAGATGACTTTCTGAACATCACAATGAGGAAGAAAGGGGATTTAAGAGACTCTGAATGTGGCATGGTTGGTGGTCTGAGTGTATTTTCACACCCAACCATCTCCAGGGTTTCTAGAGAAAGGTCTGAAGGAGAGGAAATATCCAGCGAGCAGCAAGTGTCTGGACCAGGATGTCTGGTTGATGCTGGAGGTCTGAGGAGAATGGGCAGACTGGTTGGAGATGATAGAAAGACAACAGGAAATCCAGTAAGCACTGCAAAGTAAGCAAACTTCAGGAGGCTGTATAAAAACTGTCCTAGAGTCTGTTGGTCTGGGATTCCAGGCCTCTGTACCAGTCGCCTGATGATGTGTACAGAGGCAACAGGGAGGACAGATCATGGCCTGGGTGGCAGCTTTGTGATTTTCTTCAGCTCTGGAAAAACACAGAGAGCTGGAGATCTGGTCTAGAGGACAGAGGCAGCCAGGGATCCTCGGTGCTGATACTAGCTAGCATGCTATCCTGACACCAGCACATTTTCAGTGGTGGCTTGGTTAAGAGACAACAGCAGCTGCTCCAGATCGTTTTCCTAAAGGACGTCTCGCAGCGGTTCGTAAGGCATTATGAGACGGGTTGTAGGTGTTCAGAGATTATCCTGAACCGGAGATTCTCATCGTGGATGTGCAGCCCACAAAATAAAAAGAAAAAAGTGNATTCTCATCGTGGATGTGCAGCCGACAAAATAAAAAGAAAAAAGTAATGTTATCATGTCAATGTGGAGCAAAATCTCAGGAACTTTCAAACACCTCGTTTAATCTATCACACCACGAATCACGGGAGTTCTGGAGGGAAAGGAGGTCCGAGCTGGAACTAGAAGCTGGACTTTATGTTTTCCAAGAAGAACCAGAACAAGACCAGGACAGTGAGAAGACACATGAAGTCAAAATGTTCATAAAGTCACGTGTTATAACCAAATAATCCAAGTTTGCGTCTAGTTTTTGACTAATATCATGCAGGTGTGAGATTTGTACTGACTGATAAAACAATCCTTCCTGCTTTTCTAAACTTTCAGAAGCCACCTAAGGACTCGTAGTTGCAGGCGGAGCCGGGATCAGACCCGGCTATGAAATTTTATTAAGAACCAAACTCTTTCTTATTCTGATGCAGTGCTCTGGATAATGAGGTTTAATTCGGCTAAATGCTCTTCAGTTCCATCCAGTCCACGTTTCGTTCCTCCAGCTCGTTACCGGCTCTCCGATATGGACTTATTTCTAGCTGGAGGAGAAGAATGATTGAGGAAATTAGCTCCTGTGACACATCTCAGAGCGACTCCTGTCTCGGTCATTTGTGGCAGCTTAATGGACAATACATGTTTCATCTGACTGTCAGCGATGAAGGAAGCTGTCGCAGCTGCTTTCTGCAGGAGCTGGATGATTTATTTAAAGCTCAGAGGCTTCGTGGTGTTCAGAAACAACAACAGCACGTGTGTTTTCTTCAGGATGACAGTCAGAGTGGTTTTATCCCCAGTGGGACCTGAAAACGTAGCAGGAAGAGTTTGTTGAGCAGCATGTATTATAGCAGTCTTACCGGGGGAGCATTATCTCCATCATAATGGAAACTTTGGCTGTTCATTATTCATGTTTGCCTGAGGGAAAGTGTGTCCTGAACACATGATGGAGGAAAACTCTGCTTACTGTAAGGGAAAAACTGGTCTCAAGCCAGACAACTAAAGGTTGTGTCTTTGATGCATTGGCTGAGCTGTTAAAGACTTTAGAAAACCATGTTCTTTATTAATAAATCCGTCGTCTCGGTAACACTTTGTCATCCAGGTAAGATTAAATGGACTTTTTCTCCTTTCGGGTAATTTTCCAGCAGTTTCTGTTTGTGTTTTTCCACATGGGATTTTTTTTGTGAGCAGTGTTTCTCTTGAAGTACTATTTTTCTTAAAGGTCAACAGGACAAATTTTCTACCCTTTTAGATCATTAGAGGACAAAAAAGTCCTCTCCCTACAAACAGCTATAAAAACATTACAGTTTCATTATTTTCCCTTTTTGTTTTAGTTCTAATAAAACATAGCAATTATCTTAATTATTTTAACCCTTTAAATGCAGACCCGATGACATGATTTTAGTGTGTTTGTCATGCCTCCAGGGTCTCTGGTTTGGGTTTGTGTTAGTTTAGCTGTAGCCGAGTTTACGTCTTGTTTCCTGTTTTATTTCGTAGTTTTCCTCTGTGTCTGTTTGTTTGCTTCGCTTCCTGGTTTGACTTGCTCATCCGCTTCAGCTGTTCCTCGTTAGTTGGTTTCTGTTACTCATCTGTTATGTTTCCCCGTCGTGTCTCGTTAATTAAGTGTTTCTTAATTAAAATCTTTATTGCTGCACCTGTCTGTTTTCTGCCTTTTCATCCTGTATTTGGGTCCACTTCTTCCTCAGATCATGACATATTTTCCCTATAAAAACAGTGATATTGTCTCATCAAACTGATACTTAAAGGGTTAAAATAACTTGAATAATTACATGTTTGGTATTTTTAAATTATGATTGAAAGATTTGAGCAAATAAAGAGAAAAGAAAATGTCTGTAGTTTGTTTTAACTACAGTATTTGGGAGGAGGGGTTGTCCTCTAATGACCTGAAATAATAATAAATAAAAGCGAACCACAGGTCAACTACACGGATCAGAAAGACTGAGGAAATGTGTGTTTGGTGGATTATTTCTGAGGTGGAACAATGTGGTGGATTTTTTCAGTGGAGCCCCATCTGGAAGGAAAATGCTATAAAATACAAATTCTGTATTTCTGTTTCTGCCTTGGTCTCTGTGAAAAAACTGTTTTCAAATTAAATAAAATCCAAGACAGAAAAACTGTCCAGATCTTCTCTGGTTGGTGTGGTTTATTTAACAGATACGCTGGTCCCTGCAGACCTGTTGCTCTGTGGGGACCAGCCTCGTCATCCTGGAGTTCAGCCCCAGACTGTGGAGATAAGGGGGGGCTTGGATCTCCACATCTCTCTGCACTGAGATTTCCCCCAATGATGACCAGCCTTGTTTTTCCGTCCCACACCATAACACTGCCTCCACCAGATGATGTTACCCCATCGCTGCAGGGTAGCGGTCTCCATGTCTTCTCCACACTGAGACCGCTGTATAAGGTTCATAATTACCTGGGCTAAAAGCTTTTCCTTCCAGATGTGACTCAGTTTAAAGGGGAAATTAACAGGTTATTACCAAGAAGCGCTGTTACAGCAAAGAAACACTCGTTTACTGACTGATTCTGATCAGTCTAGCTAACATAGAACTGTTACATCCTACAATCTTCCTCCTCAGAGCTTCCACCTCGTGGCGTACGCACCGAGTCTGTCCCAGAATCCATGCTGGAAACTGCAGAGCAGCTGATGGTGGAGGACCTCTATAACCGTGTCAGGGACATGATCGACGACCGCAGCCCTTACAACACCCCCTGTGTGCTGGACATCCAGAGGGCCATGGTCCAGGACCGCCTGGAGGCTCCCGTTAACCCCACTGATGAGGTGTGGCCCAACATCTTCATAGCTGAGAAGTGAGTGGATACCTCAACCACTTTTTTCTGACATAAAACTGCCTGATAGTCATCATTAATATGATGAGTTGCACATGAATGCTGGAGGAACCAAAGAAGGACAGACAAAGATAGAGGCAATAAAAAACACAATTAGAACCAAACACAGGCAACCAGCTGCTACAGATGGATAGAAACTAAAGAGAAAGCATTCTCCAGCTTCTGTTGGAACACAAAGCAGACAATGAACAGGAGCACCTACAGGAAGACAAACAGGAATATAATAAATAAACATATAACTGTAGCTGTTGGTGATACTTTCTAACAGTGCAGAGAGCTTCTCTGAAGGAGATTTTCTAAAAAAAAAACAAAGAATGCATTCATTATCTTAAAATGAACAGAATATGGAGTACATGTTAGGGCTAGAAAATATATCCAGTTAAATTTTGATTTAAACCTCAAATGATCACAAAAGCAGTGATATCAGCAAAAAAAAAGACCATTTTTAAAAACAATTCAGTGATTAACAAAAACAGATGTCAGAATAAATTTACCATATTAATCTCTGATATTTTGTTGTGCTCAGAATGACGTGTGCACTTCTGCTGCTTTGGATGAAGAATCCAGGCAAGTACCAGACGTAGACCACCACTGCTGCCCACCATAACCCATTTAGCCACCGAGTATTCAGCCTATCCAAAGACTTGTTTTCAAAAACAAATCTAGCAGCTTTTTCAGGTGATACTTGAAACTTAAGAAAACTGATGTGAAAGCACAGATGATTCTTACAATGAACGGCAATGCTGCTGGTGTTGTGGTGAAACAAGCACCTCTGCCATGAAAAGCCTCTACATTGTCAGAAATAGGAGGGGGTCTACCAGAAATGAAGAATTCTGGGGCTTCATTTAACAAACTGTGCGTATCAAAGTAAACTACAGGTGGCGTTTTCGGTGCAAAAAGGAAATGCTGCGCACACACATCCTACACCTGTTTCCGTTTATAAAACAGAATCAGCTCAAAGCAGGCGCATGGTGAGAGAACGCCTTCCCACGCCCACATGGTGGCTATAAATGGTCAGGTGGACACCTATAATACATATTCCTCACATTATTTCCATAATGGCTCAGGAGGGAAAAGAGGGAAGAAGAGGAACTTTTCAGGGTGTGAGACAGAGATTCTGATGGACCACGTTGACAAACGTAAAATGTTTAATTGGTGGGCACGGTGTGGGTATTACTGGTGTCAGAAATACAGAATAGTGGCAGCAGGAGGTAGATGCTGTCATTGCAGTGTCGGAAGGGAAGACAGACCAAAGGCATCAGCCGTTATGGCTGGATATCTCAGTCGGTATAGCATCCGTCTGTTAGTCTGTTGCTCGATGCTAGGGGACNAGTCTCACAAACTGTGGTCTGTTTGTGAAAAAAATTTAAAANCCAGCTTTGAGCCTTGAGGAACTCCACACATAGATGCTGNCCAGCTTTGAGCCTTGAGGAACTCCACACGTAGATGCTGAAAAATGGTGGGCCTAAAATGGAGTCTTGGGGAACTTCATGTCATATTGTATAAATCGATCTAGACCTCTCCCAGTCGTTGTTGTGTGCTACATGTTATGATTGCTGCTTTCTAGTATCTGCAGTCATCTTCTGAACTGCATGGATCTCATGGAGCCCCCTGCACAGGGGTCTCTGGTCAAGAAGAGGCTAACTACTAAACTGGTGTTCTTAAAAGATAAACTTTCTTTTTCATGATTTTCCTCTCGTGTGAGTCCCATACTGATATGTTTTGTTTTGGTTTTTTTTTTCTTTACTTTCAGGTCTGTTGCAGTCAACAAGGCCCGTCTAAAGAGAATGGGCATTACACACATCCTGAACACCGCTCACGGTACAGGAGTCTACACCAACGAGTCCTTCTACGCCGGCATGAACATCCAGTACATGGGCATCGAGGTGGATGACTTTCCAGACGCTGATATCTCCATGCACTTCCGACCCACCGCTGAATTCCTGGATGAGGCTCTGCTTACACACAAAGGTCAGGCGTGGTTTGTTCTGTCCATTATTTAACCATCTGTTTTAGTTAATGTACCAAAACAATAAAGCTAGTTTTTACATTTTTTTTCTGTCTTCTTTAACGGACTGATTCGGGCCTGTTCAGTCACAGAAGAGGGACAACACACAGCATACTTCTTTAATCACTATGAAATACACCACAGTGTAGTCAGCGTGTCCCCCAGTAGCAGCCATCAGTGACACATTCAAACATCCCAAAGAGCTGATCTCTAATATCCCAAATGCCCTCCTTCTAGGAATGTTTTATGGCCTCACAGAGGGCATCTGTTTTCCTGGAAGAGGATGATAGTTACAGCGTAGTACAGCAAACACTGAATATCATCCAGTAGCTGCAGGCCGTGGAGTTTTAATGCTTTCTCTCTTCCTTCTGCTTGAACACCAGTTTGTCACTGTCCTGAAAAACCCAGCACTGGTCAGCTGGTAGTTACTGTTTCCTTTGCTTGCAGGAAAAGTTCTTGTGGTTTCCATGATGGGCATCAGTCGCTCTGCTATCCTGGTGGCGTCCTATCTGATGATCTTCCAGAGCATGAGCATCATGGAGGCCCTGACTTCCATAAGGAAAAAACGCCCCATCAACCCCAACGAAGGCTTCCTGAAGCAGCTACGCGAGCTCAATGAGAACCTGATGGAAGAGCGTGACGATGATGATGAAACCCTCAGCCAGTGCTCTGTGATTGATGCTCAAGCCCGCGCTCGGATTTTTGGCGAAGATGCCGACGACAGTGATGATACGGATAAAGAGGAAGAGCAGAGCATGACGGAGGTGAAAGCTCACTCCATCATGATGGAGGAAGAGGAGGATGACGGAGAGAGTGTGATGAGCAGCATCGCTTCTTCTGCAGCTGCCGCCATGCTCAGAAATGGGCCAGTCAGAGTCCAGAACGGGCCCCACGGCCAGGCTACACCTGTCCATGAAAACAAGCTGGATCTGCCGGAGCAGAGGGGCGAGGAAGAAGGAGATGATGACGACGGTCTTGACAGCATGATCCGTGAGTGGCAGCGCAGAAATGAGAAGTACCAGAGCGACGACTGGTGGGAGGAGCAGCTCAACAGCAAGGAGGACGGGGAGTCTCTCACAGAGGGACGTTCAAAGAAGACGAAAGAGGTCAAAGACGCAGACTTGGAGAGCGTCACCAGTGAGGAGATACGAGCTGTGAAAGAGCGACTAAAGCGTCGTGGCAGGCGTCCTCCCACTGACGCTATGTCCACCTCCAGCTGCACCAGCTATTCAGATCTTTGGAAACAGCGTCTGAAGGAGATCGAGGAACAAGCTGCCGCTCGCTACCACAGCAAAGAGGATGACGAAGGCAGTGAGAGCTCCACTACTGAAGGGGACGGAGGTAAGAAGATCGACGATGAAGTCAACAGTATCCTCTCTGACACCAGTTCCATGTACAACTTCTGTCAAAAGAACAAAGAGAAGATGACGCCTCTGGAGCGTTGGCGCATTAAGAGGATCCAGTTTGGTTGGAATAAAAAAGATCAGGAGGATGGAGAGAAAAGTTCTGTCAGTGACAGAGAGAAAGGTGATGGCAAGGGGGAAGCCAGGACGCCGTCCTTCCAAGACATCAACCTGACGGCGTACCAGGCGTGGAAGCTCCGTCAGCAGAAACGTCTCGGTGAGGAGAACACAGACGAGATTCTGGAGCTGAGCCGGGGTGAGGACTCCGCCACGATCAAGAGGAGGCAGAGACGGGAGGAGATTTTGGAGAGGTCCAAAAAAACTTTGGAGGAGAGTCAGTCCATGTGTGGCTGGGAGACAGAGAGCAGCATAAGCGGAGGTACCGTACCTCTTTCCGCTTTCTGGGCTGGAGCTGGAGTCACAGGCCCGCCAAGTGTCGCCAATGATGACGGGATGTCCACCATCAGTGGAAGATCTTCTGTTATATCCTCAGTTTCACAATCTCGCAGCTCCAGATCCACACAGTCTGCAGTCCCACTGAATCCAGTTCCTCCCATCCTCCCTGTTCAGCCTGTTCAAGGACCTGGAGGCGAACCGATGGTCAACCTGGCCAGCATCCAGAACTGGATCGCCAATGTGGTCTCTGAGACAATCAAACAGAAGCAGAGTGAGCTGAGCCTACCTCCTCCATCGCGTGCCGGCTCTGAATTTAGTTTCAGTGGTGCTCAAAGCGTGCTGTCAGGCCGTGGTGTGGACGATGACAAGGCGTCCTTACTAAGTGGAGCATCCTATGCCAGCAATCTGTCCAAGGGTCACGGTCGGGCAGCATCTGTCCTCTCAGGTGGTGGGTCAAGCAGCATCTCAGACCTCAGTGGGCGAGGATCTGCCACGGGCTTGGGCCCTGGCTCCAGCTTCACTCTGGGATCCAAGAAAAACAAGATCACCACCACCAGCGTCCCTCTGTTCAGCCTCTTTCAGGACCAGGTCAATCTGGACAAACTGGATGCCATTGACAAGGAGATCAAGTCTGAGATGAGGGACAAAATGACAACCTACGAAAAGAAGAAGATCCTAGAGGACAACAAGCGCAGTACCCTTTACAAGAAAAAGAAACCAAAGGAGGATGAAGATGAGGAGGAGGAGAGGAAGAAGAAAGAGGAGGAGTTTCTTCAAGAGACACAGAAAAAACAGAAACCAAAGAGAAACTTTGGGCTGTCTGGGTGCCTGAATCTGAATCCAGCATTGGAGAAAGAAAAGGACACCAGCGTCGATGATTGGCTGAAAAGCGTCAGGCCTCCTCAAAGAAAGTCCGCCTCCCTTTTGGAGGCCAATCCCTCAGAGGACCCATACGATGATCTCGATGCTTCTGCCTCTGAATTCGGTTTCTCAAGCCGCAGAGCTTCCTACGCTGAAGAGGACGACGAGGAACCGTGCGACATCACCTCCAGATACCAGTCAAGGCTACATGAAGATCTGTCCAGTGATAACAGCGATTACTCCTACAACGGGTTAGCATCGTCCAACAGTCGAGCAGGAAGATCCTACAGGGATTACAAGGAGAGCGACGAGACGAAGGAGAGCTACAGTGACTTCTCCACCAAGAGGAAGTTCGCTCATCATTCACGATACGAAAGCAGCGACACAGGAGGAAGGCAGAGCAGGAGAGAGGACGCTAGCAACGAGGAGGAGGATGATATTTCTGCTTTCATTGCCCAAACCAGGCAGAGAATCAGAGCTCGAGCTGCCGCCGAGGCCGAAAACGACGAGGTGCTCATAGCGTGGAGGGCGCAGCAGGAAGCTAAGGCTCAGGGTAGAAATGAGTCCTAGAAAATCATCAAAAAGGGATGTTTCTGTTTCTACCAGGCTAAAGCATGACATATAATCTGAGATGATTAAAGGAATTCTTTTTAGGCACTATTGTTATTTATTAAAAACATTTAAAAGAAAATAAGCGCTTTTAACTCCTAATCATGCATGAAAACCTCAGACGAATGAGTCCAGGAAGGTTTTCCCTCGTTCATGGTTTTGTTTGCACATTTGTTGGATGTAAAATTGCTCCTTAAACACACAAATAGTCTGTTTTCTTAAAAAGATTGAATGAACTTTTTTCTCCAGTTTGTACTGTTACATATTGTTGTTATTGTAATAAATGTTCTGATAAACAGTGACTTACGGTCTGGTTATGTAATCTAAATGTGTCCCAAGCTGCCTCGGCTCAATGAGAAGGCTGCAAACATGAAACAAGTGAGACTAGGACAGGAATCTCTTTTATTCTGGTCCTTGAGGACGCCTCATCTCTCATCCAGAAGGCTCATACAAGAGAAACTGACGGACTCCTGCATCTTTCATCTACACAATGAGAAAATAAAGTACCGAATTGTACAAAAATCCCTTCATTCCGAATTGTTTCTGGACTGTCAGTGCTGTTCTAGTCCCTACTGAACGGAGCTTTGACCAGGCTGCTCCATCTCTTCGTCAAGGCCCCCTCAGAGAGCCTGGTGGCCTCCTCTACGTCCAGCCTCGGAGACGTGAACCACAC
>CM047998.1:5432467-5458642 GCA_026261665.1 Melanotaenia duboulayi
TCAAGTTCTGGCCTCTTTGGTTCAGGTTCTGTTTTCTTTGGTTCAGGTTTTGGCTCCCTTGGTCCAGGTTGTGGTATTTTTTTTTGGGGTTATGGATTTTGGTTCAGGTTCTGGTTCCTTTTATTCAGGTTTCAATCTTTAGTTCAGGTTCTGGTCTTTGGTCTATGTTTTGTGGGATTGGTTCAGGTTTGGGTTTCTTTGGTTGAGGTTTTGGTGTGTTTGGTTCAGGTTCGGGTTCTGAGTATGGGGGAGAAATCTGCTAATGAGACTTTTCAGATCATGTCAGCCATGTGATCAAACATCAGGTTGTACTGCGGACACGACGCCAACGATCAGATTATTGGTGTGCATGTAAACAGGCTGAAGGTTGTAGTAGTTTAGTACTTGTTTGTTTTCATAAAAAACAGAGATTCAGTCATGTTCTGAAGGACGATGGCAGAGGTGGTCTCAGGATGCCAGTTCAGATGTTCCTGGCCTACATACGTTGTAGGTTCTACTCTGCTCCACAAGGCGGATCTTCAGCATTTAACTGAGGTCATTTTTACTTCATGGATGAACAAACTACCAGGTGGTCATCAGTTAAAGATCAGGTTCCAGCCTGACTTATTTGAGTTGAAGTTAAGCCCTTTTCACACACTTTTTCCAGGTGTGTGTTGTTGTTCGAGATATAAGCTCAGTTGTGAGACAGGGTTGAGTTTAATAGGTAGTCACGGGGTTTTTTTCTGCCTCAGGAGGAGAACGAGATCCCTGCCACGGTTTTTGTGAAGGACCCTCCTCCTTTCCCTCGAGATGAGATTTTGGAGGAAAGTGAGGAATCTGCTCCAGGAATCAACGAAGGCAACCAAGAAGATGGCCTCCATACCATCGACCTGTCGTCTGATGAAGATGTAGGCCTGGAGGCAGACCTGGAAGAAGAGGACATGTGGCCTCATGATCTGGAGAACATGGAAAAATCCAGAGCTGAGAAACTGAAACGATCCAGTCTGAAGAAGGTAAGAAGCATGAAATGGTCAGGTCCTCATGCTGTCAGACCGGTCCAACTGTGTTCCTCTCTGCAGGTGGACAGTCTGAAGAAGGCGTTCTCCAGGCAGAACATTGAGAAGAAGATGACCAAGATCGGAACCAAGATTGTTTCTGCAGAACAGCGAGAGAAGATCAAACAGAAAACTTCCAGCCTGAAGGTTTCACCGCTGACGTTCGGTATTAGGAAGGTACGGACCTCTGACCTGGAGATCATCCAGGAGTTCCTGTCAGGTTCCTTTAATGTTCCAGAAAGGTTCTCCAAACGTGCCCCAATGCAGTGATTGGTAACCGGCGGCCCTAGGGCCAAAACTGGCCAGCGCCAATAATATCTGGCCAGATTACATTAATAAAATAAACCAGACAGCAAGAGTTCAATGTGCAGAAACATGATGCTGTTTAGCACTGGGTTAAAATAACAGCGTGTCCCCTTTGAGAATGGTCAAGCTGGAGGGAGAGATAGACCTACAGCACAGAAGTCAGAGCAGAAGGTAGGTAGATAGATAGATAGATAGATAGATAGATAGATAGATAGATAGATAGAGAGATAGATAGATAGATAGATAGATAGATAGATAGATAGATAGATAGAGAGATAGATAGATAGATAGATAGATAGATAGATAGATAGATAGATAGAGAGATAGATAGATAGATAGATAGATAGATAGATAGATAGATAGATAGAGAGATAGATAGATAGATAGATAGATAGATAGATAGATAGATAGATAGAGAGATAGATAGATAGATAGATAGATAGATAGATAGATAGATAGATAGAGAGATAGATAGATAGATAGATAGATAGATAGATAGATAGATAGATAGAGAGATAGATAGATAGATAGATAGATAGATAGATAGATAGATAGATAGAGAGATAGATAGATAGATAGATAGATAGATAGATAGATAGATAGATAGAGAGATAGAGAGATAGAGAGATAGATAGATAGATAGATAGATAGATAGATAGATAGATAGATAGATAGATAGATAGGTAGGTAGGTAGGTAGGTAGGCAGACAGACAGCCAGGCAGACAGACAGACAGGTAGGCAGGTAGGTAGGTGGGGGGAGTCAGAGCAGAGAAAGCCGCCATGAGAAACGACCTGTTTATCTGTGAATGTTTTGCTACCAGCTTTAGGAATAAACACCACACGGCTCTACTAGTTCCAGCAGAGTCCCGTCTCTGCTTTTATTTCAGGCGCTTGCATTGATAACACTGTTGTCCAGCTTATATTGTTGGTTATGTGCAGGAGCCTTTAGTCCCACTTCAGACACAATCTGACATCATCTGAATGAACATGGAACCTTTTCAATACTACAGGGTTTAAATGGTAAATAGTCTGTATTGATATAGTGATTTTTACTGTATCTGGAACGATACCCAAAGCGCCTTACATTATACATCACATTCACCCCTTCACACACACATTCACACACAGATGGCGGAAGATGCCATGCAAGTTGCTAACCACAACCCATCAGGAGCAATTGGGGTTCGGTGTCTTGCTCAGGGACACCTTGACATGAGCTCGACAGGCAGAGGATCGAACCAGCAAC
Organism: Melanotaenia duboulayi; assembly: GCA_026261665.1. Taxonomy (NCBI): domain Eukaryota; kingdom Metazoa; phylum Chordata; class Actinopteri; order Atheriniformes; family Melanotaeniidae; genus Melanotaenia; species Melanotaenia duboulayi. The sequence continues at coordinate 5,435,055 of CM047998.1, forward strand.
CCTCAGGCTACAAGACGACCAATCTATCCACGACACTCGTTATTATATGTTTATTATAATAACATCTATTACTGTTGCCATGGTTTTCACTGGTGGATTTCTAAAAAGCCTTTTGACAAGTGGTCGTTTTATGTTAGTTTTTGTAGTATGGGGTTTTAAAATGACAAGGGTTCAAAAATACATTGTGACACATTTTTCTAACTACAGGATATCACGATAAAATTAATCTATTTATGGATGAACACCTCTGAGCTGCTGAAAAGGCCCAGCAGAGACTTCATGTCCTGACGGTCTTAAGGAAGAACAACATTTCACAGACTGCTGCTATCCTATCGGTGCTCCATTGAGAGCACCTTAATGTATTGTGTCTGTGTACAGCAGCTCAGATGATGGCGCTACTCAAACCTGTGTTTCTATTTCCCTTTGAGTTCTTCTTCCACAAAAGTTCTCCTGAAGTTCCAAGGTTCTCCTTTGTTTGTGTTCTCAGCCTCGCAGCAGTTCGGACTCTCAGCCTCCAGACTCTGCTCAGACCACCGAGGCCGACATCCAGCTTTCCCTGCCTGGTTCCACCAAGGCCGACACCCAGCTTTCCCTGCCTGGTTCCAGCGAGCAGGAGGTCCCCTTCACCGAAGTCCATGCCCAGCTGGCCCCAGCTGAGCAGGAGGAGGTGGTGAAGGAGGAGGTGAAGAAGGAGGTGGAGGAGGAGTTGCAAGAGGAGATGAAAGAGAAGGTGGAGGAGGGTTCTGTTGTGGTAGAAGGAGATGTGTCAGTGGTCTCAGAGGGGGTCAGTGAGGAGTATGCTCTGTCCTCCACCCTCCCTCAGCAGGAGAACGTAGAGGAGAGAGGAGCAGAGCAGGAGCAACACTAAACACTCACCAACATTCAGGAAACAAATCAAATCTGAGCGACCAGTCAGAGCCCAGAACTCCTCATGTCGGCTCCACCAACATGAGGAAGGCGAAGAGCAAGTAGAAAAATCTTCCATGTTCAGTTCTCCAAAACGTTTCCTTTCTTAGGCTCTCCAAACATTTCCCAACATTCCCCAATGCTCTCCAAGACATCTCCCTACGTTCTCCAACGTTCCTCAAGTGTTCTCTAAATGTTCTTTCAACATTCTCTGTACATTCTCCAAATGTTGGGGGAGTGTTCCACCATGTTCATGGCAAATGTCTACGTTCAAGCTAGTTTTCTAAATTCTTAGCTGAACAGATAAAATGTAAAGAGACAGGGTTCCTTTGGTTCTGTTTTTCATTACTACTGACTGGCATACAATCAGTCGAGAAGGCTGATCAAGAACCCACAGGAACCTGAAGACATTTACACCAAAGCAGCCTAGCGATGGTCCAAACCTCCACCTGTCAGTCAGAGCTCAGGGACCGCCGAGCTAAAGGTTGTGCTACACAGTCCCCATCACATTCCCCGAAGGTTGAGCTGCAAGGTTCTCCAAGCTCACAGAGAAGGGCTGTCACAATTCTCAGGACGTCCTGGTGAAGTTTACTAATGTTTACTTCAGTTCATGTGAGGTTTTCACGTTCTTAGGGGACCAGTTTCTCCACAGGGTTCTCATGGGGTTCCTCCAATGTCCTTGTGTAATATGACTCAGATGAGCGTTATCTGAAGGTTCCCTCGGTGTTCCAGCTTATGTTAATCTGAGCTTCTTCTGGAGAACGCTGTCTTCACTCAGCTGGCCCCATGAGTCCAGATTACTGTTGGTAAGCACAACCTGATCCGGCACGACTTCTGTGTTACTGAAGGACCAGATCTACACGTCTGGTGACCAGGAGGACACTGGTGTGACATGTTCCTCTGGTTCTCCCACTGATCTTCCTCACATTTCCACTGTTACGTAACAGTTCCAGATATACCAAGTTCTTCTAAATTTGTTCCAAAAATATTGTTTAGAGCAAGATCCAGATCAGGTTCTTTTATATCTGTTCCTCTACGTAGTTCTGCTGAAGTCAGCTAAACTTTTTCCTAAAAGATTTCTCTAATTTTCCTGTTTTTGTTCTCAACGTTCCACAAACTCCAGCATTCCCAGAGTTTAGCAAACCTTCAGCATTCCTCCAACATGTGGCCTTGATGTTGTCTCCACGGTCCTCCACCCTTTCTGTAACGTTCCAGATGTTCTGAGGCTTGTCTGGTTTTTGATTTTGCTGAATTTGATTGTTTTCCTGATGTTCTGATACATGTTTGCAACCAGCTGATTATTTTAAATGACCAGCATCTGTGTCTCTTACTGATTCTGCTGATCGATAACGGCTGATGTTTCTGTTCATGTTGCTGTATTAATAACCATGCAGGAGATGATGGAACAAACCCCATCAGCCTAATTGATCCACTGTTTAAAACAATTTTTTCTTCTAACACAAAGTGTTTGTGCTGCCAAAGAATATTTCCTGTGTTGATCACCTGAACGCCACATATAATCAATAAAGTCTGTAACACATGACTCTGGCTGGCTGCAGTCCTGTCACATTCAGGCCACAGGAGCCAAGCCTGTCGGGATGAAATCAGGAACAACTGGAAGAATGTTCCATGATGGTTTTACAGGAAGTAGAAAAAAAATCTCCAGAGGAGCCTCAGCCAGGTGTTCATATGCAGGTGTAGTGGGTGGGGCTTAATGAAAAGCAGGTTCTGACACGTGAAATACAACTAAAACCACAGCCAACACCAACTACAGCGACGCTGTAACTGACTGCATTATTGATAACTATCAATTATTATTGGTAACTATCCTGCAGACTGAGCACGTGCAAACTTTAGTGTGGCCACCTGCCAATCAGGGCTGATGATCGTTCCACTTGTGGGGCTACCTGCTGTGACCAGAAGAAACACTAACCAGATGCATGTGTCAGTAAGACTTGCTAATCACATAGGAATCAATGATGCGATCCCTATAAGTGATCAGTGATTTTTATTGGTCTGTTTAGTCTAAGGTGGAGCTGGATCTGAAAATCAGATTCAAATTGTCCAACACATCAAAATTTATTGTTCTTATGTTTAAATAAAACCACAAGGTAGTCACAGGCTGGCCCATTCACTTCCTCCTCTTCCTCCTGTCAGCTCCTCTTTATCAGCTTGTTGACCGACACAAAGGCCTGCTGCAGGCCCAGTCCCTGCAGAGCGCTACAGGCCTGGACCTCCCACAGTCGGTCCGTGTAGCTCTGGAGGTCCAGCTGGGTGGACACCTGAGGAGGAAGAGGACAGAAGAATGTCAACCCCAGTTCCAAAAGAGGTGGGACAACTGGAGGAGCATTTGACAACTAATCAGGTTAACTGGCAACAGGTCAGTAACATGACTGGTATAAAAGGAGCATTTCAGAGAGGCAGAGTCTCTCAGATGGAAAGATGGACAGCGGTTCACCAATCGGAGACAAACTGGATCTAAAACTGGAACAATTCAGAAAAAAGTTCCTCAAACTTTGAAGATGCCACCATCTATAGCAGGGGTATCCAGTGCCGGTCCTTGAGGGCCACAGTTCTGCAGGTTTTAGGTGTTTCCCTGCTCCAACACACCTGACTTACCGGCTTCATGGATCCAACAAGAGGCTGTTGGATCCATATGACTTGAATGAGGTGTTGGAGCAGCAGAACTACTAAAACCTGCAGGACAGTGGCCCTCGACGTCTGGAGTTTGATGTCATTGATCTATTTAGAGAATCGTGAGGAATCTCTGTACACAAGGGATATGGCTGAAGGTCAAACTGTCTCCTACCTCTCGTATTGTCTTGGACTGGGGCAGATCCTTCTTGTTGGCCAGAACCATCAGAGGAACTCCTCGCAGCCTCTCGTCACTCAGAACCTTCTTTAGGAGTTTTTGGGCCTCCGGCATCCGGTCAGTGTCACTGCTGTCCACCACGAAGACCAGCGCCTTGCAGTCGTCCAGGTAGTATCTGCGGAAACATCACAATCATCCCTCTGTTTGGTTTTTGACAGGTTGTGTTTGTTTACTTACGTCCAGTTGGGTCTCATGCTCTTCTGTCCCCCAATGTCCCACACAGTCAAAGAATTGTTTTTGTCCAGGTCCAGAGTCCCCACATTAAAGCCGATAGTCGGCGACGTCTCCATCACCTGAAAGTCCAAACACTCTTTTTTACCTGGACGCCTCAGGTACAACATACAGGTGGTGATGTTACAGCTGACACTGTCACACGAAGGGGGCCTATCCAAATGAAGCCCGTGTTGAGGCTCCTGCTTATTCGTGACCCGCAATGGACTAAGCGGTACAGAGAATGAATGAATGAATATGGCTTTGTGTAGTTTATCTTTTGGTGATGCAAATAGCCAGAAAGTCTTGACACATTCATGGGGCTTCATCACACCATCACCACACACAGGTCCACCCAGCAGCAGACTCACCTGTCCTGTCAGGAGTCGGGCCAACAGAGTGGACTTCCCTGCAGAGTCCAGACCCAGGAGGATCACCTGAACACAGGTAGACAGGTCCAGGTTAGTCAACAACAAACATGTGGAAGTGAACTAATTTTGTTCATAGTAAGAAAACACAGAAGAAGAAAAATCCACTGGAACCTCATCAGAACCAGGTTCACCTGAAAACACCTGAAACAGGCAGATGTCTCACCTGAGGGTGGGCAGAGGAGCGGCCCTGACCCATCTCTTCTATTCCTGCTTCTTGTAAACTTCACTCCTTTATGCACTCAGCCTGATTGAGGCTCAGCTAATGACTTTCAGATGTGTTCAGGGCGTTCATGCCAACAGCCAATCAGAGCACAGTGTGGAAGCAGAGCTCTGTCTTACAGGTCTGTCTACATTCCTGCTCCACCTTTAACACATCCATCTGATTTCACACAAACACACAAACAAGGGCTGATTTTATGAACCAGCAGCTGTGCAGTTATCAGTTATCCTTTATTTAACTTTTCTTCCTCTGATAGCAGGTCTGGCTGGAAACTGAGTATGTTAAGGGAAACTGTATACAATCTCCCGCAGAGCAAACCCTACTTTATGCATCTCCCATATAGAAAAACCCACTTTACTGCATCTCCCATATAGAAAAACCCACTCTACTGCATCTCCTGAACAGAAAAACCCACTCTACTGTCTCTCTTGTAGAGAAAACCCCACTCTACTGCATCTCCCATAGAGAAAAACCCACTTTACTGCATCTCCCATAGAGAAAAACMCACTCTACTGCATCTCCCATAGAGAAAACCCCACTTTACTGCATCTCCCATATAGAAAAACCTACTCTACTGCTTCTCCTGAACAGAAAAACCTACTCTACTGTCTCTCTTGTAGAGAAAAACCCATTCCACTGTCTCTCTTGTAGAGAAAACCCCACTCTACTGCATCTCCCACAGAGAAAAACCCACTCTACTGCTTCTCATGAACAGAAAAACCCACTCTACTGCTTCTCATGAACAGTAAAACCCACTCTACTGTCTCTCTTGTAGAGAAAAACCCACTCTACTGCTTCTCCTGAACAGAAAACCCCACTCTACTGCTTCTCCCGTACCTCCCAAAGAACCAGCTGATCCATACAGTGCACCTTCCAGAGATCCAGCAGCTCCAGTCTATGCCCCTGCCAGAAACTCCGTACCTGTCTGTGTGACTTCCTGATCGCCTTCCAAAGATCCAACCCCAGTCATCGTGCCCCCTGTGAATCCAGCTCCTGTCAGCACATCCTCCTGAGCTCCAGTTCCAGGCTGTGTTGTTCTCTGGCCGTCCGCCAGTGTCTCAGTCTGCTCGGGCTTCTCATCACCCTCCAGAAATTCTGTTCCAGTCTGTGCAGCCTCTCGGTCATCTTTCAGAGCCCATTCTAATGTCTGCTTGTCTTCCAGAGAGGTCGCTCCAGTCCTTGAACCTTCTTGTGATCCAGTCAGCATGTCCTCCAGAGGTTCCGCTGCTGTCCGAGCAGCATTCTGGCTGTCCACTAGAGACCCGGTCTGTTCAGGCTTCAGAGGTCTAGTCTGCATGTCCCTGGGTCCAGCTCCTGTTTGCACCGCCCTCTGGCTGTCCGCTGGAGATCCTGTCTGCTCAGCCTCCAGGGGTCCATCCTGCACGTCTACACATCTCTGCAGATAATTACAGGTAAGCTATGATATCAGAGGAGAGACGGTGTGAATTATGTGTGTGTGTGTGTGTGTGTGTGTGTGTGTGTGTATAGATTGATCAGACTATGATCAGAAACATAGATGATGTATCTGTGTGTTCCTGATAAACAGAATGAGCTCATAATGCTGCTGATAAACTAAGCTGAGCATCTCCTCGGCTAAGCGGTAAAACTCAGTGCAGCCGTCTGTTTAATGGAAGCTTCTCTTTACTTTATCTGCACAATTAAGGAAAATAATCTAGATACACCAAATATTATTTATTCTTCCACCACAACCTGCTTAGCGGTGCAGGGTAAACCTTGGTGGAACTAAATATCTTCTGGTTACAGTGGTGGTCTTGGGTCTGGAGAACTCAGGTCCAAGTCCCCAATGTGAACCACTGAAAGGCCCTTAACCTCTCCAAATGGCTCCCCAGGCACCAAACACCAAACACGCCCCAATGTCCTCTAGTACATCCTGGTATGGATTAAAAGCAGAACTGGATTTCTCAGTTGGGATGAATTAAGTAAAAATGATTATTATCATGTTAAAAGTCTAAGTAACCTTCTGACTCAGTGTTCCCAACTCGTTTCATGGTGCTCTGACATCTTTAAAACACTGTCATTATTAGCATTTTACATATTTCAAACATGTACAGTTCATCAAGTGCAGTCCAGAGTGAGTACATGTGTACGCACATGAATATACGTGTGTGTTTAATTGTTTCAAGTCTGAACGATCCCCACACCCTCTCATACAAGTCTTGCCTTCCTTTCCACACATATGTTACTTGCTCCAGAGGAAAAGCTGCTAGCATCCGTCTAACCCAGAATGTAACACTTGGTGTAGTTGTCTTTTCCTTAAAGGAGTGCAGTAGATTTTTTTTGTTTTTTTTTGCAAGCAAAAGGCACATGTCAATCATAATTCGGTCACTTTGCATGTACTTATATCCTGCTGGGTAGGAACCCAAGATGAAAAGACCGGGTCCATTACAACGTCTTTTAGAATAATCTTTTCTATTGTTTTCTTAGTTTCCTCCCAAAAAGCCATGATGTATCTCTCTCCTCAGCAGCAGCAGCAGCGGTCTGGACTTTTTACAGGGGGGGGGGGCTGGCAGCTTGGTGTCAGCTGTTGCCATAGTGACTCCAGGTATCACAACTCAATTGTTGATGGATTTTTGTTGTGGTTCCTAATTCTCGATAAAATTACTCAAAGTCGATGGAAACTGCACAAATCAGCTGATCTGGAACCAGGAAATCAGACTAAGTTAACCCAGAGTCTCTGACTAGACTCGGACTAAGTTAACCCAGAGTCTCTGACTAGACCCGGACTAAATTAACCCAGAGTCTCTGACTAGACTCGGACTAAGTTAACCCAGAGTTTCTGACTATACCCGGACTAAGTTAAACTAAAGTTTCTGTCTAGACTCGGACTAAGTTAATCCAGAGTTTCTGACTAGACCCGGACTAAGTTAATCCAGAGTTTCTGTCTAGACTCAGCTGAACCTGCTTTCAGGGACAGGCTTCTGGTTCACTAACAGAAAGGTAATCAGGAGGTGTTGTTCTGGTGTAGTTCTGATATTTTTAATTAGTTCTGGTTCTGCATTGAGACCAAGAATCCATATTAAGAATCTTTAATACCGGTGACATGACTGAAGGAGCAGGAGGAGGAGGAGCGGAATCTCTGAGGAGGAGTCTGTCTCCGGGTATAAAGTTGACTGCTCCCGCCTCCTTCCTCCTTCTTCTTCTTCTTCTCCGGCGGCTTCTTCGGCTCCTCTTCAACATGGGCTTCGGTGACCTGAAATCCGCCTCCGGCCTCAAAGTTCTGAATGACTTCCTGTCAGCCCGCAGCTACATTGAAGGGTGAGTGCGCGAGAACCCAGTAGAGCCCAGTAGAAACTGGAGTATAGTTAGTCGCACTGCCGGTGCAGCCGCCATCTTGGCTTGGCGTAGTGCTAATGTTGCTAAAAGTTAGCCGACAATATATGTTTAAAAACGGAATGTTATAGCATAAAGTGGCCTTGTGTAATGTTCCGGAAGTGACAGGTGGATGGTTCTGGCTCGGTTTTGGGTCCAATTAAAGTAATTTGTTAAAGTTTTACGTGACACAGCTTCTAGCTTATTAGCACCATGTGAGTTATGCTAGCTGCATCATGCATCCCTGTACACTGCAGTTAGCAGCTAATGCTACGGCTAACGCTCCTCCAGCTTTCTGTGGGTTTTTCTGGGCACTAAAGCCATTTATTGGTTAGTGATTTGTGTGTAATGTCTATGCATACAGGTGAGTAACACGTGCTGCTTGACATCCAAAAGTGTACTGGTAGTAACCATAATAACGATCTGTGTGCAGGTTCGTTCCGTCCCAGGCTGACGTAGCGGTCTTTGATGCCCTCTCGTCCCCGCCCCCAGCCGACTTGTGCCACGCCCTCCGCTGGTACAACCACATAAAGTCCTACCAGGCCCAGAAGAACAGGTGAGTCTGACGTGATCCATGTGTTCAGCCTGTCAGCCATGTGACCACCAGCTGTGGCCCCGCCTCCTTTCATCAGCCTTCCAGGTGTGAAGAAGCCTCTTGGTCAGTACGGCCCTGCAGGCGTAGCCGACACCACGTCCAGCTCCACCCCCACGGCGCCCTCCAAGGACGAAGATGATGACGACATCGACCTGTTCGGCTCTGATGAGGAGGTGAGGTGGCTATGATTTCACAGTCCAGTTTTGAGGATTCAGATGTTGAACTGACTGATTTTTGTCTGACAGGAGGACCCAGAGGCAGCCAGACTGAAGGAGCAGCGCCTGGCGGAGTACGCCGCCAAAAAGGCTAAGAGTAGGTCCTGACTTATGGATCAGTGAGACGATCACTGATCAGCTCATTGATCAGACTCGTGATGATCATCCTTCACCATCTTTCGGCTGACTGCCTGATGGAAACCTTTCTGTTACCTGATGAGTCTTCTGACCAATCAGAATACAGCTCAGTGTGGTTTCCGTGGTAACTGACCCCTTCCCCCCCTCTTAGAGCCGGCTCTAATCGCCAAGTCGTCCATCTTGCTGGACGTGAAGCCGTGGGACGATGAGACAGACATGGCCAAGCTGGAGGAGTGTGTGCGCAGCATCCAGATGGACGGGCTCATCTGGGGACAGTGTAAGTGATCAGCGATATTATCGATGAGCTCATTGAGCAGTGAGGTTGATGATGATATAAATCACCATCTTTCGACTGAAGACTGATGGACACTTCACACTCTGAAACCTGCACAGTCTGTAATGGTTTGATCAGAGTGATCAGCTGATCAGTAACTGGTCCTGTGTGTCTGGTCCTGCAGCCAAACTGGTCCCAGTGGGTTACGGCATCAAGAAACTTCAAATCAACTGTGTGGTCGAAGATGACAAGGTGACCTAACCGCCTGCAGCTTTTCTTCTTCTTCTGTGGTGGTGGTTTTGACTGTGTTGTGTTTTCAGGTGGGGACGGACATCCTGGAGGAGCAGATCACCGCCTTTGAGGACTACGTCCAGTCAATGGACGTCGCTGCTTTCAACAAGATCTGAGTTAATAAAGAGCACTTCATTCATACCACACTGGTCTGCTTCTTTGTGTTGACATGTCTGTCTGGTTTTAAAAAGTTAAAAATCCCACAGTATGGCCTGATTTAAGTTAAAGCAGTCTTTGGTTTAATGCTGTAGATTTGGTTAACAAACCAGAGTTAACTAAAACTATTCCAGGAACAGTGGTCCTTCTCTTTTACCACCCCTCCTCCCCGGCTGCGTCTCCTCCTGGCTGCATTTCCCCGCTCCTCCTGGCGGTGGCAGCATCTCCTGGCTGCAGCAGCTTCAGTAAATAACACAGAAGAAGAGTCGGACCGGAAACTAAACACAGCTTCACAGCAGAAAGGAGCATCAGGCGGAACCAGACTAATCACTGAACGGAGTAAATAACAAAAAAGCTGCAGGCAGGTAAAGAAATTGATCCATTTTAAACTAGCTTCATTCACCGGAAATGGCTAATCAGCTCCGCAGCTTTTGCTGGGCTAACTGGTTAATGGCTTGTTAGCTACATGCTAACGACAAGCAGCAGCCATAATGGCGAAGCCACGTCACCAGAGCTGTCGCCATGGTTACCTTTAGACGTTACCGTTAAACCTGAGTTAGAACGGGATTGTGCTGAAATGTTGACAATGAAATTTATTTTTGATAAGGTCTATTAAGTACAAACGCAGCCAGGAACGGCAGCCAATCAGTACGCAGGGTGAGCAGGGCTGTGATTGGTGCGATAGTCGGCGGATGAACCGTTCACCGTCCGGGCGACCAACCAGGTGACCCGCTCAGGTACGATGGCGCGTTCGGCCAGAACACAGCTTCTAAACACGGAGGAAACAAACCAGACTGGATTTGGGATAAACTCGTAAAAAAACTGTCTGAAAATTCTTAAGTACGTGGCTTCGTATTGAAATGCTAAAACTATTTTATAAGAAACCTCCAGTGGACACAAGTCACTACAAGTTAGAACCAAGTGCAAAATCATGAATTAACTTTATAAAAGTAACTTTGCTCTGGAATATTGTTTCCTTTGAGGAATATCTCTTCCCACCAACAAATGCTTTCCCCTCCATTTAGTAACTGAGGTGGTAGAGCAAGTTGTCCAGGGACTGCAAAGGTTGGCAGTGAGTGTTGGGTGGTGGTCGGAGAGGCCATGTTTCAGCCCCCTGATCGGCTGTGTATAGATCTAATTCATCATTATTAAAGTAGCAAACTCCTCCCCCGCTCTCATCACTTCTTCTTGGTCATTGCCCGCCTGACTAAAAAACAATGGACCCAGTTATTTATCTGGTAAACATTTGTAAACAAGCAGCATTTAAGTGGATATTTATAAGGAGACTTTACTTTGATTTATGTCTAAGCTGTAAGCCATAATCAAAATTATAACAATTACTTGAAATATCTCACTTTGCATGTAATTTGTCTATATATTTTACCTTTTTAAGTTGAATTAATGGAATGAGTTAAGTTTTGTCTAATTATTTTAGTTTTACCTGTACCTACCTACTGTTAGCGACGCGTACATATCATGGCTGCCACACATTCCTAGCATTTGTTTGACTAGTACACTGCTCGCGTTGATGCGAGGTAACACATCACATCGTATTCGCGAGTTGCAATATTGACTTAAACGCTAGAAGCGCTCGTGTGAACAAGAACATGAACGCGACAGGTCCGAGGTAAATGCTGGATAGTTTTGAAGATCATCTCAGACTTTGTCTGCAACTACACGCATGTTTTTTTCTATCCGTTACACAGTGATAAACACTCGTGCCTTCACACCTGGCAACAAATCAGAAGCATTTGGGGGTTGATCACCTGGAAACAGTGTGGCGGGTAGATTGACCCGTTCTCTCCAGGTGTCCAGGTGCTGGTTACTGCCCCTAGTGGTGACCTCCAGTATTGAACGTTTTTGCCGCGCCTAGCCTAGCTCCTGTCTTATTTACACAAACATAGCAGAACGCTGACATGTACGCTAGGGTTCACAGCAAGTATATCCCAGTCCTAACAATGCAGAGATCTGTCATGTGCTCTTTCTGAGGGAGCTGATTGGTCAGGGGGCGGGGCTTAAACCTTAATTCATTCTGGCCTCATAACTGAAGCAAGTGAGGTTTCCAGCAGTTAGATGGTCATCACTGACTGGTTTCCACCTACAGAAGTTACTGGTATAGCTGTGCTGATGGTGGCTGTTTTCTCTTCAGGCTCATGGACTCTGAAGCTTACACCTGGTCGTCACTGGCTACAGAATGGAAAGCTCTGACTGGACAGACCCTCCTCTGACTGCATCGCCTCCTCGTGAGTCACCAGCATATTTTATGCAACAGGACATCAGCTGATCTGGGATCGGTTCCAGGCTGCAGACAAGATGACCCACTGTACTGACAGGAAGTGATGTCATCATGTGGCTGGTGCTGGTCTTGAACTTAGAAATGAGCTGACTAATGGAAGACACAGCTGGTTTTCGTGACCGGTAACCAGGAGAGTCCAGGTAAGTTTGTGGTCTGACTCAGCAGTAAACTCCTCCCACCTCGTGTGCGCCGCACATGCTCAGAGCGCAAGTTTGGTGACATCATTTCCTGTGAGCTCGGTCCCTTGGTTGGCTATCTTGTCTGCAGCAGTGTCTTTCTGTCCTTTCACCATTCGTGTCCTGGAAGATCCAAAACCAGGATCAGCTGGCAGTGCTGGTCACAGCATGATGATGATGATGATGATGATGAAGGCGTGCTCAGTGATCAGTGCATTATGCTGGAAGCTGCTTTATTAAAGGAGGAAACATAATGAAGCATTGAGGTGGTTCTTCACTGACCAGAGGGGGTACATATGTGAACATGATGGTGGTAAATGTGATGGGGTTCATATTATAGCAGTTACTCAAACATGTTTGTTTTGTCTTCTTATCTCAATGATTTAAAGTTTTTCTACTCAGACAGTAGTAGGATGTAGTAACACACCTGACATGTTTGGCCATCACCTGCGGCCTTCCTCAGAAACGTCCGCTGACGTGTTACTGAAGCGTTACTGACGTGCTGCTGCATTATCAGCTGTTTTCTGGAGGTGTGGCCGTCCCAGCAAACCTGTCAGATCTGCTGCGATGGCCACGCCCCCTGCAGAGTAGGGAATCCCAAGTGTGTGAGAGCGTGTTTGCCTCCTCGTCTCGGTTTATGGAGTTGCTAGCCCGCTTCTTGATCTCGATTGCCTCCTTTATACGTTTTAAATCTGTTTCCCTCTGATCCGACAATCCTTGCGCCTTCCCAGTCCTCCTGCAGCGATCCGATATGGATGATTTTTAATTCTACTGTCTGTCCGTTTGATTTGTCCGGTTTATTAATATTGTGTAATTTCACTAATTTCACCGCGACAGTTGCTTCTGGTCTGGATGATGTGTTTAAATTCTTCATATTTTCTCAAGATTAATGGTCCGCTCCTCCATGGTGAAGATGCTGCTCTGTAGGGGTTCTCGATGTTTGTGATTGGTCAGATGCTGCAAACTCCGCCCCTTTTATGTGAGCGCACACTGATCAAAATGGAAACCCGTGTTTGATTTACTGAGATGATAAACAGCTTCATCCTAGATCTTATCCAAATTTCAGATCCTGAATGTCTGAGTTAGTCAACACAGGTATCAGAGGTATCCTGGGTATGTTAATCACGCCTCGTCGTACAGGTGTGATACAGGTGGTGTGGTTCCTGATACTCTTCCTCACACACTGTGTGGAGTGTTTTTCCTGTGATGTTTGAGGGCATCATTAACTGAAGTGGATTTGTGTGGGCACAGGTTTTCTTAAGTGTGTGCGTTTGTGTGTTTTAGATCTCCTGTCAGGATGTCCCACACTTCTAATGAAGGTAAAAACACAAACACTGACATCATCCGTCCTTAGACTCCACCCACTGACTGTTTCCCGTTTATGACAGATGACCAGAGGAAGGCGGAGCCTCCCACCAGGTGAGTCTACATGTATTCTAAGGGCTGGGATATACCTGCTGTTGGCAGCCTGTACGTATCATGGCTGCCACGCGTTCCTAGGATTTGTTTGGCACGTAGGCCGTTCACACTGACGTGAGGTAACATGCCGTGTTCGCGAATTGCAATATTGACACTAGAAGTGCTCATGAATACGACAGGTCCGAGGTAAACACAATGGTGGATAGTTTTGAAGTCCTACCAGCATCTGTATGATTTTTCCTCCTGGTTGCACAGTGATAAACACTCGTACCTGAACAGCTGGCAACAAATTGGAAGCATTTTGTGTTTTAATGCCCCAGAAACACAGCATGACGGGTAGATTGACCTTTTCGCTATTTCAGAGTCCAGGTGCTGTGTACTCCCCCTAGTGGTGACCTCCAGTACTGAGCCTTTTTGCCGCACCATGCTTCCACAGTTTGTAGGAAGTGTTTACACCAACGTAGCGGGACGTTGAAGCGTACGCTAGCGTTCACAGCTAGTATATCCCAACCCTAACGAGTGCCGTGTGTGAACACGTCATTACCATGAAAATGTTTCCTCAGCTGCTGTCAATCATCAGGATAACTCATCAGCTGGTATGTTCTCTGACAGCATGTGGGAGGAGTCTCAGCCCGGTCCGTCCAGGTGTGAGCCCGGCAGGCAGGGTTACTGTGGATACTGCAGAGTCCTCTACAGTAATCTGGACCAGGTAGGCACATGTCTGATCATGTGACATCACTGCACTGTCACAGCTAACTCACTGATGATGTCATTGCGTCTCAGCACCTGTCCAGTCTCAGACACCTGGACTCAGTCCGGACGTCCTCCAGAGGCTCCAGCACCACCTCCTCAGCCTGCAGCCGTACCAGACTGACCCTGATGGAGCGCTTCCTGCAGGACGTCCTGCAGCACCACCCACACCGCTACAGTGACTCCAGGTGGGTAAAACAAACACACCTAAACCAAAACAGTGATCTCAGTCAGACTGTCCAGGTTGTAAAAAGTCTGGCTGAGCAGGTATAAACGTGGTATATATTATAGCCAAAGAGGAGCTTCCTTTTCAAGTTGATGAATAATTATCATATAAAAGAGGAAAAATTAATCCAGAATAGGGAAAAGTTCCAGAAGCAGCACAGCCTCATGATTTAACTCACATCCTATCGATACGTCTGTACTAAATTTGCAATATGAGGCAAGTGCTGAACCCCAGAAGCACTCGGGGCTCATTATGATGAGCTTCACCAGCATCCCTGAAGTCCCTGTTACATACAGCTGTTTATTTGTTTACATGTTTGTGTCTCTCAGGCCGTCCCACGCCGACCTGCCGTCAGTGTCCGCCCCCCCGCTGCCGAGGGCGGAGCTCGATGAGCTCTGTTTCTCTGACGACAGTCGGTCTTTAGGCACCCGGGAAATTCTGCCCAGCTCAGGTGATGCCTCCTGTCAGCCGGCAGATCAGGAAGATCTGTCTTCACCAATCAGAGCGCAGGAAGGAGGGTCCGCCCCCCCTGGGAATACATGCGTATCACAGCCCAGAGCCACACTCCCTCATCATCAGGCTCCTCCCTCGGTCCACACAAAGGCCCACAGGAAGACCAACAGGAGGAAATCCAGTGACTCCTTGTCCAAGTCCAGCAGGGGTCCAGGTTCTGAACCAGACCAGGATCTTAGTCTCAGAAAAAGACAAAGGTCCACCTTGGACCTGAGACCTTGGCTGAGTTGGCAGAGGGAGAGGAGAGAGGCTCACAGGGAGGAAGCGTTTTCCTCAGACCACACCGACCTAATGGACCAAACTATTGAGGAGGTCAGTAGTCCCACACGATGGACCGGTTAGTCCAGGGAGTCAGTAGTCCGACCCGATGGACCGGTTAGTCCAGGACATCAGTAGTCCTACAGGGTGGACCGATTAGTCCAGGAAGTCAGTAGTCTGACCCGATAGACCTGTTAGTCCAGGTAGTCAGTAGTCTGATTTGATGGACCGATTAGTCCAGGAAGTCAGTAGTCTGACCCGATAGACCTGTTAGTCCAGGTAGTCAGTAGTCTGATTTGATGGACCGATTAGTCCAGGAAGTCAGTAGTCTGACCCGATAGACCTGTTAGTCCAGGTAGTCAGTAGTCTGATTTGATGGACCGATTAGTCCAGGAAGTCAGTAGTCTGACCCGATAGACCTGTTAGTCCAGGTAGTCAGTAGTCTGATTTGATGGACCGATTAGTCCAGGAAGTCAGTAGTCTGACCCGATAGACCTGTTAGTCCAGGTAGTCAGTAGTCTGATTTGATGGACCGATTAGTCCAGGAAGTCAGTAGTCTGACCCGATAGACCTGTTAGTCCAGGTAGTCAGTAGTCTGATTTGATGGACCGATTAGTCCAGGAAGTCAGTAGTCTGACCCGATAGACCTGTTAGTCCAGGTAGTCAGTAGTCTGATTTGATGGACCGATTAGTCCAGGAAGTCAGTAGTCTGACCCGATAGACCTGTTAGTCCAGGTAGTCAGTAGTCTGATTTGATGGACCGATTAGTCCAGGAAGTCAGTAGTCTGACCCGATAGACCTGTTAGTCCAGGTAGTCAGTAGTCTGATTTGATGGACCGATTAGTCCAGGAAGTCAGTAGTCTGACCCGATAGACCTGTTAGTCCAGGTAGTCAGTAGTCTGATTTGATGGACCGATTAGTCCAGGAAGTCAGTAGTCTGACCCGATAGACCTGTTAGTCCAGGTAGTCAGTAGTCTGATTTGATGGACCGATTAGTCCAGGAAGTCAGTAGTCTGACCCGATAGACCTGTTAGTCCAGGTAGTCAGTAGTCTGATTTGATGGACCGATTAGTCCAGGAAGTCAGTAGTCTGACCCGATAGACCTGTTAGTCCAGGTAGTCAGTAGTCTGATTTGATGGACCGATTAGTCCAGGAAGTCAGTAGTCTGACCCGATAGACCTGTTAGTCCAGGTAGTCAGTAGTCTGATTTGATGGACCGATTAGTCCAGGAAGTCAGTAGTCTGACCCGATAGACCTGTTAGTCCAGGTAGTCAGTAGTCTGATTTGATGGACCGATTAGTCCAGGAAGTCAGTAGTCTGACCCGATAGACCTGTTAGTCCAGGTAGTCAGTAGTCTGATTTGATGGACCGATTAGTCCAGGAAGTCAGTAGTCCTACCTGATGGACTGGTCCATCGAGTTAGTCTGGTAACTACTTAGTAAATCTATTTTAGAAGAAAGAAACATTATTGAGCTGGTTGGTAGCCATGAATTATACAAGATGCCAGTTTATTGTAAATGGTAAACATAGAGGTTAGTGGGGGAGGGGCTAAACGTGGGCAGTTGTAAGGTGGACTTTGGTTTTACCAAAGCTGAACGGGTTTCCTTCAGAAAAATAGGAAAATAACTGCACCTTCTTATTTTATTGTAACGTAAAGCAGGAGATAAAAAATTTGGTTATACTGGAATCTCCCACAGCCAGATGTGGATCAAACCTAAAAACTCATTAAAGCATACTTCCTTCCACATGTCCTGCAGCCCACTCACAGCCAGAATCACCTCAATCACCTCCTTCAATCACCTCGATCAATCTCCTCGATCGCCTTCACAGATTTGTAGATTTACTAACAGGATGTGACGTGTAAGATCAATAACCTGTCATGTGATCCTCAGGTGATCCAGATCTATTGCCATGGCACCAGTTTCACTCCCCACCACCAGGAGGAGGTAGACAGTCTCCACTTCAGCCTTCCTGTCTCCATAGAAACACAGAGTGAGGACTGGGACTCACCTGTGCAGGTACCTGTCGACGGGTACACCCGATGGGGTGGAGCTGGTGTTCTCCTAGTTTATGATTCTGGATGTTTCTCTGCAGGTGGTCTTCCAGCGGGGCACTGACACACCTGTCCAGGTGACTCAGACAGCGGGGCGGGACCTCAGCCGTCTCGTTGATCTTCAGGTGCACCTGGAGGACCAGGTCTACTCCTACCAGCTTGACTCTGCCCTTCACAGCAAGAGCAGAGGAGGCGGGGCCAGGCAGGATGAAGGGTTCTTGACTCTCCCCATAGAAGAAGTCTTGCCTGTCCCAGAACACATCCCAGACTCCTTCAGGGGGAAGACCTGGGCCCAGATCGAGCAGGAGGATGAGAAGAGGGTGGAGAGACTGGTCCGACAGTTCAGACGAGGAAGATTTCTTTGCTACTTCGACACAGAGTCTCTGGCCAGGTGATACACCTGTTGGTGTTTGTATGTCATGTGGTTTCTAACATTGGGGAAACTCATGTTCTGCTACGACATCACAGGTATGGTAGGAGGAGCCAAAACAAGACAGAGGCGGAGCCAGACTCAGCCGTCCTGCCTCTGGTGGACCATGATGGCAGTGACTCTCTTTGTGTGAGGAGAAAGAGGAGTAGGAGGAGGTTGAGCTTCAGGTTGGCATCCAGGTGTCAGGTAAATCAGACAAACACATTTCTTCTTCTCTGCTGGAAAACCATCTCACCAGTTCCCATCTTCTCAGGTGGTCAAAGTCAGCCACAGCACCCAGACCGTCCAGCTGCTCGTTCCGTCTGTCCATCATCTTTGTCCAGAGGCCCCGCCCACCGCTGTTCCGGAGGCCAAACAGGGTATAGTGGAGAAGACTCCTGAGATGCAGACATGGCGCTGCCTTCCTCCGTCATACTCCACCATTTTCACACCTGTTCAGCCACGCACCTCTCTGGTCTACCTGCTTTGCTCCCCCTCAGGCTCCGCCCTCTCCACCCCAGAAAATTCCACCCCCAAGCGCAGCAGGAAGAGGCGGCGTCCTCTGGAGCTGCAGGGGTTAAAGCTGAAATACAGACGACTTCCTGTACGCTTCTACGAGCCCGGAACCAACCGCATCTTAAAGAACCCCCCGAGAGGTCCACGTTGGCACAGAGGCTCTGCCCCCTCAGGCCCCTCGCCGCCCTGCGTCCGCCAGCTGTTCCGAAGCCTGAGTCCAGACCTGAACACCGACAAACCAGCGGGGGAGGGGCCCAAAGGAGACAGCTTTCTCCGGAGCACGCTCAGGAGTGACTCAGCTCAAGCCAACGTGGTCCAGAGGCCAAAACGGACGTCTCAGGCCCCGCCCCCAATGCTGGACGGCAGGTCAGAGCAGGTGAGGAGGGGCAGGAGAGAGAGGAGACTGCCCCCACCCTCCAAGAGGAGAACCAGAAGTCTGGCCCAGCCCCCTCCACCTAGGAGGGAGGGGCTACGACAGGCAGCAAGCAGAACTCTTCCTAGTTTCTCATGCCCCACCCCCATCTCCACCCGCCGGGGAAGGGGACGGAGGGGGCGGGGCTACGAGAGAGCCAGGTAGCACTACATCTGATCAGGTGGTTAGATGATTGATCAGGTGATGGACTCTGGACTTCATAAAGGACTCTTCGGGAGCCTGCTGTGGCCAAGACTAATTATTCATGAATGAACATCTATGGATCAGAAGCTGTAACCAAATTTAAATTCTCAATATTTTAACAAACATTTTAAATTAAAATGAAGTTACTTTGAAATTATTTTTATAATTTCAAAAATATTTTCATTTAGTTTCGTCATGAAATTGATAGGTGAGCCACAAACATGAAACAGAACGTTGTTCCTTTAAACGGAGAAACGAAGTTTGCTGTTTATTTTCATTCATGACGCCGTTCACCGGACCACCACTCTGGCAGCTATGTTTCCATGGAAACACGCCTGGGACCTTTGTCCAGGTGTGACGTTTGATACTTTTCTATCTGGGTGTTTATTTCAGTGACGAATAAACAGTTTTCTAATCTGAACTCGAGTCGTCTCCTCAGTCTGTCCTTGCAGCGTCCACCAGGTGGTGCATCCTTGTCCTGCGTCCTCAGTCTGTCCTCGCAACGTCCACCAGGTGGTGCATCTGTGTCCTACGTCCTCAGTCTGTCCTTGCAGCGTCCACCAGGCGGTGTATCCTGTCTCCAACCTGCTCTGCTGCCTCCAGAAGCTCCTCCCTCTTCATTTCACCTGGACACACATTTGAAAAGTCAGTTAGTTTTTAAAGTGGAACAATCAGGTGTATGTTCACATGTGTGTTACCTGTCTGTCTCTCTGTCCATCTGCCAGTCTCCATTTCAGTCTTCAGTCTGTCCACAGCCTCCTGAAGGAGGTCTTCTGGACTACACACCCCTCCAGATGGACAGGGGTCTTCCTCCTGTTGCCCCACCTCAGGCCCATTCTGTTGTCCACTTGGCTGATATTGACACACCTCTGGAGAATCATCATGTGACATAGTTGAGTCCCAGTGGATTGTGGGAGATGGAGTTTCATTTTTCTTCCATTCATGCTTTTCCTTCATCAGCTCCTCTCCTTCTTCTCTTTCCTCTCCCTCTTCTCCCTCCTTTTCCTCTTCCTGTGGGTTTCTCTCGGAGTCAGAGGTTTCAGAGTTTTCTGGGCTGAAGCTGCGTAGGGAGTCCCTGGCGTCTTGTTGAGCCTCCATTTTGCTCAAAGCCTGAAGCAGAAGACAAACTTCAGCTCCCATGATGCACCTCACCATCCAGCAGCCCCCTGTCCCCCTGTGTCTTACCTGTGTGAGCATGCCCTGTAACTGGACGTTGTGCTGTCTCAGTGTTTCCATGGTAACCTCCATCTCTGAACACCTGTCCTCCAGAACGCCATGCTCTGATTGGACGGTGAGCCGCCAGGCTTGCACCTGCTGCTCCAACAGCCTGAGGACAAAACAAACGAAGCTAAACAACAGCTGGCTGTTTGTTGTTTGATGCTGTGGTTTTCAGTCTCACCACTTGTCTCTCTGCAGGTTCCTGACTTCAGCCAGCAGCGCCGCCTGTAACCGGAAACACAGGCTGTTACATGACATCACGTCAGTCACATGAGCAAAAAGCTGTAGTGAGGTCATCACCTGCTGATCCGGTGGCTCCTCTACTACCTGAGGAGCTTTAGATGAAGATGAGCTGGGAGGAGGAGGAGGAGCACACAGCAAGGCTTCTTGGGAAACGTCTATGTCAGAGGAGGGACTGGCAGCTAATTTTGTTGAGACATCAGAGGGGGGCGGAGCTCTGATGAAAAAAAAAAAGCACCATCTACTGAAAAGAAAACACAAAAGACAACGATATCGCCACACCCGACTCACCTGTCCTGGCTCTCTCCTGGCTCCGCCCATATCAGGACTCTCCTCCTATCAGCTTCACTCTGTGTGCGTCGCTGTGGTAACAGGGCATGACGTGCACTTTGCACTAATGAAGACAGAGACTCTCTCCAGGTGGGCTGATGGAGGGAAAAACTGTCAGCTCACCTGTCTGGCCGGCTAACACTCCTTCTAGCTCCGATTCCACCTCTCTCAACTTCAGTCACTCACTGAGCAAAGGTCGTCTTATCCAGGTTCTCCTCATTGACCGCAAGTATGACTTAAACTTCTCACAACGTGGCCACGCCCCCCAGGTTTGTTTACAACTCTCAACCTCGCGGCTCTGGTCTCACGATAATTCACCGTGAGACATGGAAAGTTGTGTCGGCTCCCACTTTCAGTACTTTTAAACCCACTGTCTGCAGACTCCCCGGCCCTAATCCAGCTCTCACTGGGTCTGTCTGCCGCCCCCTAAATATGACAGTCAATTCATTACCCATTTATCCCTCTCTCGCCTAACATAACTCTGCTGGGTGACTTTAATACCCACAAGGACAACTTCTACCACCGGCTCACCAAACACTTTGTCTCGACAGTCTTGGATTTGTGCAGAATATTGACTCCTACTCACTCTAAAGGACGTATCTTGGACTTAATTTCTTGCTCTGGCCTTTTCTCCTTCAACTTTACAGCTGCTGAACATTTCCTCCTCTCCTTCAGTGCTGATCTCACCTTCTGTTTGGTCTCTCATTATAATACTAACTTATCCAACAACCTCAACTCACTCGCTCCCCTGAAAACGAGTTGTTTTCTTTTCTGTGTTTGCTTCGTGGTTCTCCCCTCAACTCCGTCTTCAGAAGGCAAAAAGCCGCCAACGTGAGCTCGTTCGTAAGAAAACTGGACTATCTGTTCATAAAGAAATCTATTTTGACCATGTGTTGTATTGCTAGGATTGCATTTCGTAGCCTAAAATATCTTCTACCCTTCTTTCATCTGCTGGCAGAAGGGAAACTCTCTTTTTCTTTTTTCTCTTTACAGCACCATTGTTTGGCAACAACTTACAGTAACGCTCTTCTGTTGTTTTTCAGTGCAACAATTCACTCCATCCACCAGTGTCTGTTCTGCCAACGAGACCAGCTCCCTACAGCCCTGGTTAAAGTTCAAGGTTCAGGGAGTCTTTATTATCCCCCATAGAGTACTCAGTGCACAGTCACACAGAAACAACAATAAATATCATAAATAAATAAAAACAGAAAGTTCTCTCCTTCCCCTTCTCTCTGCTATCATCCACTCCTCGGTTACCACTGGAATCGTTCCTACACCCTTCACAACTGCAGCTATTACACCAATATTACAAAAAACCTGGTTTAGATCCAAGTAACACTGATCATTTCCTCCCTGTCTCCAACTTGCTGTTTCTCTCCAAAATCCTGGAGAAAGTAGTCGCCTCACAGCTGCTTTCTCATCTAACCCGAAACAATCTTCATGAACAATTCCAGTCTGGTTTCCCTCCACAGCACTGAATCCACACTTAAAAGTCACTAACCACCTCCTAATCCCAGCTGATTCTGGTCTTCTCGCCATCCTTCTTGATCTGAGTGCAGCCTTTGATAATATTTCTCGTACCATTGTTTTTAGTAGATTTTCTTCTCTCGGCATCAGCCATACCCTACTTATTTTTTTAATTCTATCTCTCTGGCTACACTTGGTTCATTCAGCTCAAACTTTCCTCCTAACCCTCTCCAATCACTACAGGAGTTCCCCAGGGCTTTGTCCTGGGTCCCCTTCTTTTCATCACTTACATCCTCCATGCTTGGCAATAACTTCCGGAAACACAGCATTCATTTTCACTGCTGTGCTCTACATCTTCAGCAAACCAAACTCCTTTTTCCAACCTTCCTCTCTTTTTAACTGGTTAGACAACTAAAATTCCTGGTTCTCCTCCATTTTCCTCAAACTTCATAGCAAGAAAACCGAGTTCATTTTCATCAGCGCCCATTTAACTCTTTCCAAAACTAACAGCTTCTCACTCTATCAGCAATTCTTCAGTTCCACGTTTAGAGTCTGGGTGTCCTCCTCGATAGCAGCTTATCTTTTCAAGCCCACATCAATAACATAACTCGGTCTGCATACCTCCATCTCTGCAGCACCTGCACTTCGCCCTTTCCTCACGCCACTGCTGTCCTGGTCCACAGCATGGTCACCTCACACTGCTGTAACCTTGTTTTTGTCTACCTTACAAATCACTCCATAAACGTCAGCTGGTCCAGAATTCTGCTGTCCCGGTAACCACCTCCTCTTCCCACATCCCCCCTGTCCTACAACAGCTTCACTGTTCCATCTCCTGTCTGCTCTGGTCCTCTTCCTCTCTCCATCTCACTGTCCTGTCCCATCAGCTCGTTACCATGGGGACCGGGGCTTTTAGCTGCTCCCTTCCTCATGAAATCATAAAATAATGTTGTTTCCCTCCCCATCTTTAAATCTATTCTATTCTACAGTCTTTAGCAGACGCTTTTCTCCAAAGCCACTTACATCTGAAGGTGGACCCTTAACGCTACTGATGTAGCTTTGGTCTTGTCTAAGGACCCAACTGGAAGGTCTTGATGTTTGTCCCCTGTGGGATTCAGACTCGGGTCTCTCGCAGGAGAACGGAAGAGCTATCTCTTCTGAAAACAACCTTAATATTATTATTATTATTATTATTATTATTACCTGTCAGCCCACCTGCCTCCTTACCTGAGTGCAGAACTCCAGCACTGGATGGTGGTTCTTGTGTTTCCTGGTCTGTCGGTTGGTCAGGAAGCAGCTCTGACACACGTGGATGTTCACACACTTCATACATCGATACCTGAACACACACACATAGGAATGAGTCAGGTCTCACCTGAGGTCTGAACCATGGAGTAGGCTCTGCAGGTCCAGTTCTTGTGGGTTCACCAGTCATGGTGGACTGCAGTTCTAACGACATGGACCCT
>CM047998.1:5458704-5472185 GCA_026261665.1 Melanotaenia duboulayi
CCGAATTGAGTAGCCCTGCTCTAGACCCTGTTTTTCTCCCGGACATGGACCCTATGGACCCCGTTTTTCTCATGGACATGGAGCTTCTAGACCCCATTTTTCTGACCGACGCGGGCCCTGTGGACCATGTTGTTTGAGATGTGCTACCAGAGGCTGAATTTATAGGAATATCTGTCACTCTGTGCTACCCTGTCAGTACAGAATATACGCATTACAAACAATTCAGTGTTGTGCTAACAAAAAATTGATATTGTAAAGATCATAAAAGCGCATTTAACTGGATTAATGATCTTCACTCCAACTGAAGGTCTGAACACAGAGGTACAGCTGACGAAAGTCTCAACAATATAGAAGGACATCTCTTAAACATGGATTTCTGGGCGTGTCCTCACCCAAACTGAAATGACGTTTTCGTGATATGTGCATATGCAGGATAGGCAGGATGCCTCGATGGGTTGGATGAAATGTTGGAACACCGTTCGGTTCTGTGTAACTCACTCACCTGAGTCCAGTGATTGGGAAGGTCTTACAGGTGTGGCAGCGGACAGCGTGACTGACCTTCTGACTGACTGACAGCCGGTACAGAGTGGGTAACCACAGCAACAGGCGGGGCCCACCCTGCAGCCACTTCAACACGTGTTCCTCTTTCGCTGTCGGGGTCAACACCTGCAAACATGCACAGTCAGCTCGTTGCCTAGACAACAAGGTATCACCTGCAGCGAGGCCTTTGTGTTCTCACCCCATTAAAACACGACCTCACTGCTGCCTCCACGCCACCAAACACTCCTTCCTCGTGAACCGCCGCAGGAAGCTGAGCACTAACATGTTAGAGAGCAGAAGACAGAGGCATGCTGGGAGACGAAGTCTACACTGTGCTTACCTGGCTGAGGTCCTGTAGCAGAGATCTGAGTTCACATCTGCCGATAGATCCTGAACCAGTCCCTGAAACACTCAGCAGACCTGCCAGAAACAGATTAGATTACCATACAAGTCTAGACCATGGATAGATTAGAACAGTCTAGATTATTTTAGATTATTTTAATAAACTATATGACTTGATTAGATAAGACTAAACTAGTGATTAGATTACACTAGCAAGACTGTCGCTGGTTGGAGCCTCGGCTGGGGGGAAGGTTCAAAAAGGACCTGTACACACTGAACAGAAATGGGCCCGTAACACTGAGACAGAAGCAGACCCGTACCTCTGGGACAGAAACGGACCTGTACCTCTGGGACAGAAATGGACCTGTACTTCTGGGACAGAAGTGGATGGTCTTAGGTGTACTAGCAGGTGAGCCATGAGAGCTTACTTGTGTACTTGTCCATCAGGTTGTCTGCAGAGAGAGCGATCAGGACTGTCTGAAGGCAGCAAGCCGATACAGAACCAGTCTGGCTGTGGAAACACAGAAATATGAGTCAGGTTCTGGCTGGTCTCAGGTCTTAACTTGAACACTTGGACCTCCATTAAACTGACCGGTTGTTAAACAGCCTCATTATCACACTGCACGCTTCCTCTGGAGCTGTCATTGTCACATGACCCGGAACTTCCTGTGATGCTCTGTGGAACATCCTGTTGAGAATGTGGGTCACTTCCTCCCTGTTCATCCCAACATCCTGCAGCTTAGCCCCGCCCACTGCATTAAAGGCACCCATGATGTGTCTAATGAGCACATTGTCCACTGGAAACAGAAAGACTGCGGTGAGTAGGTAGTCCAGGTTTGCATTAGTACTACAACCAAGTGGTACTGACTGTGACAGAGTCTCTGAAGAGACAGCAGCTTCATGGCGGCTCTGTAGACCGACGGGCGGATTTCATTCATCGCCTCTGTGGAACACATTAAACTCAGTAGAAAACAGTGGAACACAATAGAACTCAGAGCTCAGTAAAACTAAG
Source organism: Melanotaenia duboulayi (assembly GCA_026261665.1). Taxonomy (NCBI): domain Eukaryota; kingdom Metazoa; phylum Chordata; class Actinopteri; order Atheriniformes; family Melanotaeniidae; genus Melanotaenia; species Melanotaenia duboulayi. The sequence continues at coordinate 5,460,599 of CM047998.1, forward strand.
AAAACTGTAGATACCAGAAGAAAGAAAACAGAACACGAAAGAAGACGATAAAGCACAGTAGAAGTCAAAGAATCGAACTGGCAACCCTCAGGCTACAAGATGGCCACCTCTAATGGACTGCAACGAAACACAGATTAACTCAATAGAACACAGCAAAACACAGTAGAACAGAGTAGACATAAGACAACATAATGGAACACAGTAGAACTCAGTAAAAAAAAAAGAGTAGAAACAGTAGAACACAGTAGAAACAGCAGAAACCAGCACAATCTGTAACAATGGAACACAGTGGAATTCAGTAGAACCAGCAGAACACTGTACAACAAATGGGACACTGTTAAACTCAAGAGAATACAGAAGAATGAGTAGAACACAGAAGAACTCAGTAGAGATCCTCTCACCGATGCTTTCCACATCCATGAGGAGTTCCTGGTTCTCCTGGAGACAAACAGAACATCTGGTGAGTTCTTTACTCTCCAAAGATCCGAAGGAGAGATGGTTTAAGAGGGACTTTTCTGGGTCTGGTGTTGGTTGAACCACATAAAAACTGTTCTTAGCTCCGTCCTGTCACTACAGATCGATCCTGCCGATCGGGATTAGTTCTGCTGGTCCGGATGAGCTGGGAGGGGTTGAGAAGAGGAAACTCTTGGAGGGAGTTGTCTGGCATTGAAGTGCTTTTATTCTATTCTATTCGAAGCTTCAAACCAGCTTCCTTTTCCATTCCTCCTAAGATGTCCTGCCGTCTCCCAGTAGCCACAGTGTGTGGAGACGACCCTACACACCCCCGTTTTCCATCTGCAGCAAATCTTCAGCACGTCCTGGTTGGCTGCAAGACTAGCCTGACACCCCTACACCTGGCGGTTCCTGATGATCGTCGGCTTAGTTTACCTGTAAAAGCTGTAGGAAATTCTCTCTTGTGTTTCTGTACAGGTGTAGCAGCTGGTTGTCTGGATGGACTGAAGCTCGTTGCTTCTATCTACCATATCTTTTCTCTTCGTTCTACTTTTCTTTTTCCTTCTGTTCACTATTCTCCTTTTTTCTGTCCCCTCCTGTCAGGTCCAGCAAGATTAAATAAATTCCATAATTCAAAATAAAAAATAAGATTAAATAAATGAATGAATCTCATTATCAGGAGGATCCTTATACCCATAAAGCTCCTCTTGGCAAAGCAACCAGATCATCATTCTGCCGCCACCGTGCTGGACTTGACACAGTAGAAAAACAAATAAATATATATATAAACAAATAAAATACATGATCAGACTCCTTCACATTTTCATGTCGTCAGCTAGTCAAAGTCAAGGTCAGCTTTGTTGTCCACTCTGCAGCATGTACAGGCCACACAGAAAGAAATGACTGTGCTCTCAAACCTTGGTGTGATGAAATACAAATATAAGCAATAAACAAATCAAACAAAACAAGTACTATCACCAAGTAAATAAAACACAATAATAAATAATAAATAGACAATTTATGTTGAAAAACCACCAATCCAGCTCGACAGGTTACATTGTTGGTTCTGGTTCAGGATCTGGAGCTCTTATTGGCTCAGTGAGCTGTCAATCAAAGCTGAAAGGCTGGTTGTCTCAATAACAATTGCATCCCGCTTCCAAGTGTGGATTTGTCGGCTAATTACATCATCGTGGTGCCAAGCACTGTCTCTGAATCCACCCTACAAATCTGCACTTCATTTGGCTTAAAAAGAGGCTGCTGGTGATCCATCCTCCACGGCCTCTTTTCTCCCAGAATTCATTGCATACAAGACAGTGATGAATGAGCAGCCAGGCTCAGAAAATGAAAATGACATTTTGTTTGTTTTTTTAAATCACACTTTAGTAGAAACGTGACAAAACGAAGTACATTAAAAACATGTTTGTTAAATGGTGGCATTAAAAATCTATAATATTTGATATCTGTAGATTTTTTAAGGGGTTAATTAAGCGTGTACTGGCTGGAAAACAACAGAGTACCGGACAGTTTCTTACTTTTTTATTTTTTACATTATTACTGCTCGGTGTTAACGTTCACTAAAATGTCCTATGATATGCAAACTTTGTAACTTCAGAGGTTTAAGTGATTCAGTGTCCTACGTTGCTGCATGGGAAATTCTCCTCGGCTAGGTAGCCTGTCCCATTTCACCAACGATAAGCGGACTCTGAAGGGTGCAGACCCGGAACTGGGACACAGCTTGGGGATGACGGACCGGCTTCTGGAAGAACTTCCGTTGTTTGCAGTCGGCTCGTGATGCTTGGTGGAATCATGATGGATCAGAAATACATCCCAGATGTTCCTCAGCCTCCAGAGAACTTGCTCAAACATCCAGAGTCTACCAGCAGATAATTTCTACTCATCTGAGTCCCACAGTCTGATCTTTGTCTTGAGCCAAAACCAGCTGACAGAACGGGTCTGGGTTGAGTGGTTTTACTAATTGAACCCAAAAACATGGACGCTGCGTAACATTCAACTTATCGTGCTACTTTGCAATTTGCTAAAAACATTTTAAATTTTGATTTTGATATAAAATCAGTAATCCAGCCCTACATGGTAACTACGGCAACAGGTCCCCGTTGAGACGCCACCAGTCCTACGGAAAGCTGACAGGACAAACTCACACTGTGATCAGCTGATGAACTATCTAAACGTCTGAATCAACCAACAGAATTCCTTCACGGATCACAACAGAACTCTGGTTCTGCTTCAGATCCAGTTCAACCTGAACCAGAGCTCCACATCAGACCCCAAACAGAACCAGACTCACCTTCTCTTCTCTTGAGGGAACAAACTGCTGCAGAGATGGAGTGAAGCTGCTGAATGATTTATGAAGGTGTCACTTTTCACCACAGCTGCTTTTCACCTGCTGCCTGTGGACCAATCAGCAGCCAGTAGAGTGATGATGTCACTGGCATCAAACCTGTGCTGTGGTACTATTACTGGGTCTCCTGCTTGGGTGGAACCCTGCTCATCATAAAATGATGCAGATCAGAGACAACCTGTTGTTTTGGTGACATCATGTTGTCATGACAACCACCACATCACAAACACAGTGCAGAGCCTCCAAAGAGACACAGACATCACTTCCTTTTAAACAACAACTAGACTTACCTCAGTGTGAACAAAAACCCACAGTAGGTTCCTCTAAGCTGCAGACCACCTTAAGCCCCGTTCCCACCAATGCCTGCGGGCCGGGGAGGGGCGGGTCAGGACACATACTGTTGAGTTTCCACACATGAAAACCAGCCCGTCCTACTTTTTTGGGTGCCAATCTTTTTTTTTTTTAACCTTGTCCTGTCCAGCATGGTAGCAGCATGGACCTGACCAAAGGGGACAGAAAAAAGGAGAGTAATGAAGAGAAGTAAAAAGGAAAGTAGAAAAAAGGAAGATGAAGATCCAGCCTAACACCAGACAACTAACTGCTACACCTGTACGGAAACACAACAGAGAATTTCCTACAGTTTTTACAGGTAAACTAAGCCGACAATCATCAAGAGTTCCTAAATAACCAAGACAGCAACAACAACATGTATCACAACAACAACAACCAAAGAACCAGAGACACAAAAAACCTAAACAAAAGTATCTGTTATGGGCTCGACACACGGGAGGCGACCATTGAAACCCAGGTGAAACCGAACACGCGACAAACAGCAGCAATGGCGGCAGAGTCCAGCATCGCGCTCTCAGATCACTTTTCTCTCAGAAATGTAATTGGTTATGATGTTGGAGGGAATTTTGACATTTTCAAAGCAGTCGAGACTTGGAGGATGAGTCAGAAGATTTTGTTCGAGTTAACAGAAATCTTGCTGTTGACTCTACTGAACCAAAGAGAAAGACAACCCAGGGTTCATCCTACGTTACTAACAAGGAAACAGCATGGTGAATATCATCATCTGATGGCGGACCTCAAGGCTGATCCAGATAAACCAAAAACCTACTTTCAGACAAATGCACCCTGGCGTCATACATCTGTATAATCTCTGCGTGAAGTCTGGTAAAGTCTGGCACAGCTAGAATAATCTGTTCCTCCATGTTGGAAGTGTTTGTGGACTGCGCCGTCTAGCCTGCTCTCATTGGTCAGCCAATGAAACACTCACTGGTTGGTTGCCATACAGAGACTAAATTTAAACATTTTTCTATTTTCTTGTGTCGTGTTGCAAGCCCCTGTGTGCATGTCTACGTGAATGAGTGCAGCATTTCATATGCACAAATGGCGCCTGTGGAACTTGTGCAAGTTGTGTGCACATTGTGCAAGTTCCACAGGAAATGAACGGAGAAGGAGCGACGTCACCTCCCGTGTGTCCAGTGGACACCTCAGTGACTGCCAGCATGCAGAGGATGAGGAATGCGGAGGGATAACTGATGATTGTCATCCTGCAAATATGACCACGCCTCTATGAAGGGTAGAGGCAGACTAGGACGGCCCAGAGACCCGGGCCATCAGCAGCAATCCCAGAGCACGAAGCCAAGCCACGAAGACCCTCCCAGACCCACCCAGAGGACGGCCCAGCCCAAACCCCCTGTGGTCACAGGGCACAGGTCCTGGCGGGCCAAGATCAGATAGCTGCCGACACAGCTAGGACCGGCCATCCAAGGTGCCCACCCCCCCAAATCCGATTTCTTAACAAAATCCAGTTTTTGCGGGTTTGTTTACATCGTTTTAATGTGACCTTCATCATGCTGAAGTGCGAATGGTATGTGGCCCTGGAGTGACATGCATGTGTAGAGGATAACATGACGCCACGCAGTGCGTAGTATTTACAGATGTAATGGGTCCTCCTTGTCTCCATCGATGTGGAATTACTTTCCCACTCTGAACCAAGTGATGACTGAAAGGAGGAGAGTGAGAGGAGAGGTAAAGAGGCATGAACAGACAATGCAGCTGAGTTCGTTGGTGCAGAGTCCTGCATGGGTTTTACCAACTCGCATCCCCCCAAACCCGTTAGAATGACAACCAAACCCGACCTGTCGATATCTTCCAGAGAAAACTCCACCCAGCCCAATGTTGTAGGATATAAAACGCAACCCGACCCGCACGTTAACGTGCGCTCATTGTAAATACACCCCAACCCGCCCTTCATTGCTTCACTGTGCTTAATTTGTTCAGATATAAAGTGATGCTGGTGTTTTGTCGTTGTTTTCACTTACAATAAAAAAAGAAAAGACAACAACACAGTGAATATCGTGAAACAGCAGAATCGTGATGAGACTTCTGTGACGTGAAAGTCAGATAAAACGCAGCATGACCGTTCAGACTGACTTTGACACAGATCGGATACGTATCCAGTCTAGGACCACATAGTGGTCTGGGTTGGATTAGAAAAAAACAAATTCACGGCGTTCAGACTTTCATTAAAACTCTAAAATGAGTCACATATGGGCAAAACAATCAGAACTGAGCTGCAGTGTGAATGGAGCCTAATTCACTTCCTTTGGTTTGTATTTGTGTTGTAGTTTGTGTCTCTGACCACCAGATGGTGCCAGATCAACCTGTTACATGTCCCTCTGAACAGTGACAAACAGATCTGAACCAGTCATTATGGTCAGTGGTAAGAGTAGTCATTTTAAAATCTAGGAGAGAGAGCTGAAAGACCATTAAAAAACTTTTCTGTAGATGTTAATCTAGAGGAACACAGCTGAAATGTAAGGGCCTAAAAGCTTGGGTCACTTTTCAGTGATCATGTTTAAGTTGAAGGAATTTCTTTACTCATCAGGTTGTCTTGTAGGCAGAAGTCAGCTGTCTCCAGGGTTAATTCAGCATGCTGGTTCCTGTTTGTTGCAGCGGTGACTGCAACAGATCAATGAAACAAACTGAACTGATGGAACTTTGGTTTAGTTTTTTATCTTTTTTCACTTTCTGGATGACTGACGTGCGCAGCATCATCTCTGTGGACAGGAAGTGGAGTCAGAAGTTGCTTGAATAAATGTTTCTTGAGCAGCTGAGTGGCCTGATGATGACAAGCAACCATGGAGGCGCTGTGATCATACTCCGGGTTTGTTGTCCTGCTCTGCTCTTTGTTTCTCGTCACACTGAAGCTCCTTGTTTGATTCTGGGTCATTCAAGGTCCAGACACTGCAGCTTTTCTTCGTCTGAACTGAGATAAATGGCCGAACACAGCGCCTGTCATCCAGCTACACCATCACATCATCACATCATCGCGCCATCACAGCGGCACCGAGAAAACGGTCAGGTCATTGTCCTCAGAGCTGATGGTGGAGCAGCCTGAGAACTTTAACCAGAGTCAACACAGCTGCATCCATCAAAAGCTGTAGAAACAAATTAACTCAAAGAAATCACCACAAAATTAAGAAAAACAAGTCAGAACAGACTAAAAGATGCCATGAAATGAGTGTAGATCACAACAGTAAGGTGGAACACAAAACTATGGCAAGAAAGGACTGAAAATCCCCACAAGAAGAGAAAAGCAGCCACAGAGCAGATGGAGAGCGTTGGCTCTGCTCTGGATAGACGTGTTAAACCTCAACACTCATTTGCTTCTGTCGTATCAGATCATAGATGCTCCAGAACCAACACAGATGTTTTACACTAGATTTAATAACCAGACATTGCTTCATGATCGATCTAAGAATCAGTTCGTGTGACAGAACACAGAACTGCTGATGGAGAGCCGAACCTGACCATCAAACTTTCTTCCTCCTCTTCTGCTGCTTCCCAGCCGGCCCCTGACCTGGGCGGCGGCGGGGGTCCTTGGCCCTCGTCCCACAAGTTTTGGATGTTTCTGCACAGTGACTCATTAACTCCAATCAGGTGTGTTGAAGCAGGAGAACATAAAAAACCTGCAGGACTATGGACCTCGAGGACCAGGACTCCCCACCACTGGCACAGGGCATATAGATGGTTGTCTAGGGTGCCGCTCGCTTGCAGGGGTTTTATTGTTGTTCATGTCATATAATTTTATTTTGAAACTGAGTTCACTCAGCCATCTGCACAGGGTGAAAATAGCACACCTACCACACATGCAAAAACAGTTCTATTATAAGATGTTTCATACTTCTGCAATTTTAAGCTTGAAGTGAGAAAAACAACTTTCATAATCACTCTTTACACAAACACAAACTTTCCAAAATTTCATGAGCACAGCAGCTCTGAAATAAAGACGTAACTTATATGAACTTATAGAATAAAAAACAAAACATGTGAACTTAGACTAACTGTAATTTTCAATTACAGTGTTCAATAATAGATTAAACCTTACAGGTGTTTTACATGGCTGTTGTTCCTTATTGTTTAGGATGATGTATGTGCGTCTTGGAGGATGCGGAGGGAGAAAAGTCAAACTGTCAAACAATTAGGCATCAAGGAATTTAACCATCAAACTATGGAACAATTGACTTGCCCGTCAGCCTTATACCTTCTTGATCTTGGATTTTATTACTTTGCTGTGTATTTTCTTTTATTTTCTTTTAGTGACTGCATGTTTTATTGGTTTTATAGTTCTGTGTGGATTGTTTGCAGTGGTTTTATTTGGTTTTATTGTTAATAGAAAAAACAGAGATGCGTTCAAAGACTCCGTTCTAATGTCTATTGTTGGTGAGAACAGTCCGGTCCATGAACCTGAGTGTGTGGTGGTCCGTTGTCGTGCAGGAGGAGTCTGTTGGATGGACAGACCCATGTGTTCAGGAAGTGGCTTATGAACCATGATCCAGACTTTCCCAAGACCACCAGCTGGACTGCTGGGTGTGGACAGGTGGTCTCTTTAGACACATGGAGGCAGTTGTGACCAAACACCTGCAGTCTAAACTGTGATCCAGATGTGATCCTCTGCTGATTGTCTCAGAAGGACTGACTTCACATTGTAAAATTTTACAGAGAAAACAAGAAGCGTCTGTCATGATAAGCTCCTCCCACTGGGCGTGGCCTAAAAGCTGCCCTCAGCCTCCAGTCGGAGCCATTCACTTTCTGGTCCTCATCCTCATCAAGAACACAACGGCCCCTGCTGGGTGAGTACTCAGGACGCACTACACAGTATTCGGGACACACTACACAGTACTCGGTACGCACTACACAGTACTCGGGACGCACTACACAGTACTCGGGACACACTACACAGTACTCAGGATGCACTACACAGTACTCGGGACACACTACACAGTACTCAGGATGCACTACACAGTACTCGGGACACACTACACAGTACTCAGGATGCACTACACAGTACTCGGGACACACTACACAGTACTCAGGATGCACTACACAGTACTCGGGACACACTACACAGTACTCAGGATGCACTACACAGTACTGAGGACGCACTACACAGTACTCAGCACTCAGAACACAGTACGTAGGACACAGAACTCAGTACTTAGGGCACACTATGCAGGACAGAGTACTCAGGACAAAGTGAGTACATACTCTATGGTCATGCTTCTGTCTGCTTCACTTTGTCAGCGGAGGTGAAAATGAAGCGCTCCCTGGGACTCTGCCTGATGATCCTCTCTGCTCTGATCGGATTAGGTATGTTGGCTTCTGTGTGATCTGTTATGATCAGACTTGGAACGTTAGGTTGTGTTTATTTTTATTTAACACCGTCCTGTCCAGCATCAGGACATGGAGAAACAGTGGTCTGTGTTCTTTGCTGGACAGATTTACTCTACTGTATCTATGCCTGCCCTTGATTCTTCAAATTCAAGGATTCAAGGATTCTTTACTGTCATTTCACACATGTTAAAAACATGAGGTGGAATGAAATCTGTTACTCTGGTCCAGGTACAAGTCCAATAACAGAATAGAATCAGTATAGTTATCTAGTATAAACAAACAAAAATAAATTAAGTGAATAACATAATGTACAAGGACTAACAGTATAAAATAAAGAGCTGTAATAGTGGGAGCTTACCTGGATGAATGACAATATACAACAGTCTGTACCAATGAGGGAGTGTGCAAGTGGAAGGTTAAACGTGCACAACATTACTTTAACCCAGCGTTCCAAGTCTGATCGGAGTTGAGTAAAGCTGCGTCCTGTACAAGTGCAGTGTGGAGACATTCCTACTGGATGCTGTCAGAGCAGGGAGAGAGAGGGGAGGGGGGCCACAGAGGTCCTTCAGAGCAGGGAGAGAGAGGGGAGGGGGGCCACAGAGGTCCTTCAGCGTTCACCAGGCTCACAGCTGGTGGGTAGAAGCTGTTCCATCTCCAGGCCCCCGTCCATCCCCTCTTCCTACGGACACATCGTGAGACCCAGAGGAAGTCATACTGAGAACAGATGTCTCAGCATCAGCAGAACCAACCGTTTCATTCTTCCTCTGGCTGCAGGTCAGCTTCGGTTCTGCTCCAGCAGAACGTCAGGTTTTTTTCCAAACAAAGACTTATTGTCTGAACTTGAGGAGGTGGATCAGCAGGACGCCTGGTTGGAGAAACAATGTGTTCTCACCAGAAATTGTGGGAATATTCTGGCTTTTGGTTTTATCTCCAGAAACTGGCCATTTGTTTCCAGGAACTGTGATTCTGTTGATGTGGAGTTAAAGTGGGTCAGAGACCAGATTCCAGAGGGCAACGAAGACTTTTCCTCCATATGTTGAAAAGATGGGATGTTTTTAATCACGGATCAGACTGTTTTCTACAAAACACTCTGTCTGGATGGTAGAACCACCTCGGTCCGTCTGTTTGGTGCATTTTAGGTTCGGATCAGACAGTTTCTGAAAATACTAAACAGAACCAGAACTTTGTTCTGTGAAAACGGTGTAACAGCAGGTGTGTGTGTTGTTCTTCCAGGATCGGCCATTCGTTGCTACAGCTGTAAGGACTACACAGCCAGCTGCACCAAACAACGAGACTGCAGCTACGATGACGCTTGTCTCACCCTCTACGAGAGAGGTACCGCCTCACCTCTGTATATCTACACCTGTACATCTCTACGCGTACACACCTGCATACCTCTAGTACACTTCACACCTGATCCAGAGACAATTTTAGGTTCTTATTGACAAAAGGTCTTCCCGTCAATATGTTGGGGTGTTTTCAGTTAATCCAGATCTGCTGTTGTTTCTGATGGTCTGCAGGTGGAATGACGTACCGTCAGTGTCTGAAATACTCGGATTGTGACTACAACCGACTGGGCCAGATGTTCCCTCAGGTATTACCTCCTTTACTGATTCTCCACACCGTACAGATTAACTGAGTTCTACCAGAACTCGCCTAAGATGGACACCTGTAACTATAAACCGAAGGTGGTAACAATTCTTTTGAACTGATGAGGATTGTGAAGAAGTTCTACTGGAGGCTGGTAGGGAACAAACAGGGCCCAGGAGGTCATGGTTGGTTGGTTCCTGGGTCTTCTGTCAATCATACAGGTTGCTATGGTTACAGTTAACGAGGCCCACTTCCTGATAGTTTTAATTGTATGAAGACGTTTCCATCAGTTTTTACTGAAAAATTATAACATGATTCTGCGCTTTTTAGTTTCTGGGTTGGGTTTATGGTTTCCTGATTAGTTACAGTTCCCTAATTTTCCCAGTAAAGTTCATCGTTTTATTCAATTTTCCTGTTCTGTTCCCGGTTTCCTGGTCAGGTTAGTGGTTTCCTGGTCAGGTTAGTGGTTTCCTGGTTAAGATTGTGGCTTCCTAGTTATTTCATGGTTTCCTGGGTTTGTTCCTGGTTCCTATGTTAGGTTCGTGGTTTCCTGGGTAGTAGACTGCCTTTTGGTTAAGTTTGTGGTTTCCTGGTTATTTAATTTTTTTGTTAATTCATGGTTTGCTGGTTAGTTTATTGTGTTCTGGTAAGTTTGTGGTTAGGTCATGATTTCCTGGTTAGTTAAATGGTTTCCTGGATAGTTCATAGTTTACTGGTTAGTAAATGGTTTCCTGGTTAGTTCATAGTTTCCTGGTTAGTAAATGGTTTCCTGGTTAGTTCATAGTTTCCTGGTTAGTTCATAGTTTCTTGGTTAGTAAATAGTTTCCTGGTTAGTTCATAGTTTCCTGGTTAGTAAATGGATTCCTGGTTAGTTAATAATTTCCTGGTTAGTAAATGGTTTTCTGGTTAAATTCCTGGTTTCTTGGTCATGTTCATGGTGTCCAGGTTTTATTTCCTGGTTTCCTGATTAGGTTAATGCTTTATAAGGCTGTCAAAAAAGGTGTTAATGGTGGTAACTAATTTATGTAATTAGTTGTGTTAAATTTTTTTAAGGGGCTAGTGCACCTAAAATGTGTTTTTTGAGCTGTAAACAATTGTGATGAAAACCACATATACTGTTGATAAAATTTGTAATTTTTTCATTTCTTAAAAAAACAGAATTTTGTGGGTCAAAAATGGCTCATAACACTCCCTAAAGGGTAAAACCATGTTCTGTCATTCATGACGTAGAGCTGGACTGGTGCTTCTCTACATCATGAGAACATTTTAAAATCGTAGCAGCAGCTCTTCCTGCAGCTAAGCTGATCTGCTGTCTGTCAATCATTTCTGCCTGTTTATTCTGCCCCGCCCACACCTCCCACCCCAACCCTTGCAGTTTCAGGCATTTTTCCAAATTTGGCAGTGGTTGGAGTCATGCAGAAAGTAGGGGGTGGAGCTACACTTTAACGCATTTAACGCATGTGCAGCATCTATCATTAATGATGGTGAGACATGGAGGAC
>CM047998.1:5523484-5536479 GCA_026261665.1 Melanotaenia duboulayi
GAATAATAAAGTTTTATTGAAAACACTGTTAGAGGATCTTTGCTCATCAGTTTCTCGTTGCAGATCAATGAACTGAACAAGCGAATGTCGGCCATCGAAAGTCTCCTGAGCCGCCTGGAGGAGAAGATGACACCTGTTGACGAGGTGACGCCATCAAACGGGAAGACAAGGACAGATACAACAATCATTCACTGCTGTTTCATTTTAAATCCTCGGTGTTCCTGCAGGCGTCCACTTCACCAGGTCACACCGAGGAAGAGAAGCTGAGGAAGAAGCTGAGTGAGCTGGCGGGGAACCTGAGCGATAAGGGCCTGTCATCGGACGATGAGGCCGGGAAGAAGCCACCCTCTGTGGGTAAAGGTTTGGCCGGCATCAGGGGTGGCCCGGTCCCCCTGGACACTCCGAAGGACAAAGAGCTGAGCTCATCCAGCGATGAGATGCCCACAGAGGCTCAGAAGGTAGGAAGGCAGTTTGTCCAGATCCTGAATGATGTTTACAGAAGGTGGGAACTTGGAGGTTTTTCAGAAAACACAACCTGGTTCATGGTTCTGAACCAGGTTCATGGTTCTGAACCAGGACTGACTCAGAGATTCTCAATCTGAGCCTCAAATTGTTCCTGAAAACGTCCAGGTTCCTGTTTGTTATCAGCTCCCTCAGCATGGCTCAACTTTGGCTCTGAAAGGTTTCATTCCTTCAGGTTTTCCATGTTCCTAATTCCAGACTAAATAAATATCAGGAACAAATCCAACCACCACAGTCCAGCTGATAGCTTCTCTTCATGAACTCTGTGGTCCTCCTCAGGAACAATTATTATTATTTAATGACATTGTTAATGTGTAACATTAATTACGAGGCACCACTGGAGATTTCAGAAGTAAAATCTAAACAAGGATCTAAGTCTCGAGGGTCTGTCTACAGTTCACACTGACCACAACTTCTCCTTTAAAATAGAATAAATTAGAACCAAGCAGAACAAACGATAGCCTAGTTAATAAATTATCTTTACTTTTACCACACGATATACAACTATATGCAGATGACTACTATGAAAATGTGTGTTAATGCGTATGAAGGTGAGATAAAATATAAGCCCTGACCAAGTGGATGGTGAGGTCAGAAAATTGCTGCTGTTGCTATGGAGACAGGGAGGCGACAAGATGACCACATGTATCATGTTACCATGCAACTGATAAAAATCTGGTTCTTTGTTTTATGTGTGAGTTACAACATGGTACAGCAGAACAAAAGAGTTGTGCTCAAATCCTTCCAAATAATAAAGCTTCTTATGCTCAGATATGTCTACCTAATGCTTGCACTAATGCTAATGCCTAGTGTGTGTCTTCAGGGAGCTGGAAATGGTCCTTTGTCCAGCCAAAGTTCACTTGTGTCCCGTTGTCTCTTTTGCTATGTTCTTGTGTAATCTTTAGAAGGAGAAGAGTCACTTCTTCTCATTCAGGACAGGTTAGCAAACAAGCTAACTGTGGGGCTCTCTTGGAGGGAAACACCTCTGTTTGAGGGGGCGTCTCCTGCAGATGTGTCTTAGAGGGCGACTTCTGCATGTTCTGCTGTTGCAGAGTATCGGCAGCTTTTGGCAGACCAGTCTGGTTTCACAGAGCAAACTGAACTTACCAGCCTCTTTCTTTTGGTTAAGCTATGAGGAGGAGATGTGGATGGAATTACACAGGTTCTTATCTTTGGGCACGCATATAAACCAGAACATGACAGCACCATGGTGTGGTAGTTAGCTCCGCAGCCTCACAGCAAGAAGGTTGCTGGTTTGAGCCTACCCTAACCCAGCCGAGGGTGGGGGTGTGGTGGCCTTTCTATATGGAGTTTGCATGTTCTCCCGTGTATGCGTGGGTTCTCTCCGGGTTCTCCAGCTTCCTCCAACCGTCCAAAGACATGCTTGTTGGGGTTAACTGGTCACTCTAAATTCTCTCTAAGAGTGAGTGTGAATGGTTGTTTGTCCATATCTGTGTAGGCCCTGCGATGGACTGGTGACCTGTCCAGGTGTACCTGCCTCTCACCTGGTAATACGCTGGGATAGACTCCAGCTTACCCGTGACCCGTAATGGACTAAGCGGTCAAGATAATGAATGACAGCACCTAATAAAATAAAACAACATTCACAACCATGATATAACATCATAACAATGCATTACTCAACTAGATTATTCCAGCATATACCCCAAGTTTCCTCCTAAACACGGTAGAAACGATGTTGAATTCATTTAGGATGTGGAAAAATACGAAAATAAAAGAAACAAAAAGGAAAAAGTGAAATTTTCTTTAATTTCAGTCCAGTTCCTCTGATATCAGGTTCAATCTACAAGTTAGTGAAACCTTCTGTAGCAAGTCTGAGATTTTCATTTTCCACAAACATGTGATTACCGGGTTTTACCAAAACATATAAGTTCCCAGCGCCACATGGAGAAATATCAGATCTATGTTTATTGAGACTGAGGTGTGTGTTGTGTCCTGTGGAGAATTTACTGTTGGTTTTGACTGATTGCATGAGAAAATTTTGCTTGACTGAAAAAAACTTGGACCACTCCTTTGTTGGACCACCATTAAGGCCTTTATAAACTAGTAAAAGAGCTGATATGATCAGAAGCATCTCATATAAGTTCTTTTATCAACCAAAAGAGCAGCACATTCAGTGTTCACTGCTTGTGTGACTAACGGCCCACAACAAACAGACGATTCTGCTGTCCAGATGAACAGGATGGATCACGCTCATCGTTCAGAACATTAATGCATTAAATCAATATGCTGAGAAATTCATTTTAGTCTTAAAATGTCAGAAACATCAACAACATTCAGGGAAATAAAATTATATATAACCCAAAAGTGAACTGTTACTCAGAGCTCCCCTTTAGAGTCTCAGGTGGGGGTTTTCAGGGGAGCCGAGACCTCCTTCGCTCCCCTATAATTTAAACCCTGGGAGGAGAGCTGAGTTTCCTCGGAGACTGCGGTGAAGGAAAGTGTACTCCTCTAAGATGTGACCTCCTGTATGAAGGTCTGGCCTGAAAGAGACGGATTGAAGGAAGTCTTGGGGGTTTGAGGTGAAGTTGGGGGTGTTGCTACCTGGACAGGAAAGTGGTTCTGTTTCCCAGTAAAAGATGTGATTTTACAGACGATGATTTTATGTGTGGGATCGAAACAACATGAAGGTTCCTGAAGCTCTCCAGACCGGATCAGAGCATGCATGAAGTGGACTGTCTTTGTCTTTGCTGCATGACTGCATGCCATTAATAGGCTGCACACCCCCATTACCTAACAACTGCTAGGTTGTGTTGATGTCAAGGTCAGCAGCTACCCGCCTGGACCACAAGGAGCCCACGGAGATCAGGTCAAGTCTCCTGGACACAGCCAAGACCTGAGTCATCACTGAGCCGAATGGGCGTCCAGCCTGGTAGCTGCTGCAAGACGGAATGTGGTTTTCCAGCTGTTAACATCTGTCCTCTACATGGCTTTCAGAGATCCACCGCCGCCGCCCTCTGTGACCTCACCACTGAGGTCCTGAGAACCATTAATGCCACAGAAAACGCTATGGTCGAGTACGGCCTCTCAGAGCCGATTGACAGATCCCACTTAGTTGGTACTGATGTAAAGCAGGCCGACGATGCTTTCAGGGAACTTGAGGAAAATGTAAGCTTCAAACATCAACCTTCAACCCCCACCCACCCACACTGAGCCAGATCCCCGCCTTGTCTGAAGCATGTCTGAATGTCTGGTCTGGCTTTAAACCTCCTGGCTGCTCTGTGTCCACTCAGACAGGAGTGGGTCTGGGAAACACACCGGGCCAAACCCGATCCAGTCTGGGCCCAGTCTGTGAGTCCACATAGGTCCTGTCTGTGGGTCCAGTCAGATTTAAGTCTAGTTCCAGTTATATCTGGTTCCTCAAACAGTTTCTGGTGACATATTGGACCAGAAAATGATCTTACAAAGATCCGCAGATCCATCTCTGAACAGCTTCCAGCCTGGTTCAACCCGGTCCATCTTCATCCAAGATCTTTTTCTTGCTGAACTATCAGAGTATAGTCAGAGCTAAAACCACCTGCTGGAACAGGAATAACCACAGAGGATCCGGTGTGTTTCCTCAGCCCTGCACAAGCACCATCTTGGGTCTAGTCAGGTGATCCAGAAGTGTCATCTTACATGCGCAGGTGTACATCACGGCCGGTCAGTCCTACGAGCTGGAGACCAAGCTGCGGCGTCTGGAGCAGAGTGCCAAGAACCGCTTTGGAGGGACCACAGACTCTGAGCTGTCGGAGCTGGAGGACGTGGTGGCTCTGACCGCTGCCAGGGTCCAGAGCGCTGAGAGCGAGGTGGGTGGGGGCTGAGAGGTGGGCGGTGTCTAGTGCAGGGGAGATGCCTGGGAGATGGGGTAGGGTCTAAGACAGGGATCACCAACTCCAGGCTAAGCTTGTTTCCTTTTCCTTGTCAATTTATTTGGGCTTTTATGTTTCAACACAGTCCTGAATTCTGTCAGCTGGACAGGGTCTGTTCTGGTTGCTCACCCAGCATCTGTTTCCTCTCCAGGTTTCTGACATTGAGAGTAAAATCGCAGCTCTGAGTGCTGTCGGATCCAAGAAGAAGGTGAGCAGGTTCACGTCTGGTTCCAGCGTTAAGAACCACAACAAAAATCTATCCTCAAGGGAACGCCAATACCTGGTGTCACCATGGCAACAGTTGACTAAGTATTTTGTTAAAAAAAAGGAAGCGGAGAGAAGCATCATGGGGGAATACCGTTGCCTGCATTAGTGTAGTAGTTGACTAGCCGAATATTTAACCTGATTAAAACTGTGGCATATGGGTTAAATATTAGTGGATAAAATAGAATCTGAGTTATATTCAGGTTTAATGAAGATTAAAACATCTTTCAGAAAGATAAGCTAGCTTATTGTAGAGCAGGGGTACTCATACAAATCTTCAAGGGCCACAAAGAACATTTTAATAAGTCAAAGGTCTGTTTATTATTCTTCAAGACATAATAGTTATCTTCACAACAACAAAAATACAATGTAAATTCCATTTAGAAACTACTATACTTAAATAAAATAAAATAAAACAAGATCCCTGCAATTAACAAAATGTATTTTTGTTCTAACATGAGGTGAATTAGCATCTCAGGACTTAAAAAATAACATACCTGCAAAAATAAAAAGTCCCCATCAGTTTAAAAAAGACAGCCATGCCACAGAATTCTTTGGTAAACAAAGACATCAAGATCTTAGGAAAAATTGCAACTATTGTACATTCCTTCCTTCCTTAATGAGAGAAATGGCATCTTGAATCTGCTGCCAAGGCTGTGAACGTCAGCACTGATAGTGGGATGTCCAGACGGAGACACTGATGTAGGTTTGTTCTTCACCACATTCACTGTTGAGAACAGATTCAGAGCAGCAGGTTGAGCCAAACATGGTGAGAATGTGAAGCGCCTTCTGCACAGAGAATTGCTTCCCTGCACAGTTTGAAGCAGCAGTGGCCATGGGAGGTGCTTCTGAAGAGAGCTCTCTCACATTTCTGATTAGAAATAGATGGTTGATGCACAGAAGGACCTGTTATCCCAAAATAAAGTCATCAAAGCTCATCTTGAAATTTTCAGTCAGCTTCTGCACAAATTCAACATCTTGCTGACGATCTTCTGTTCTTTGGCCTGTTCCAGAAGTTTGGAAATTGAAGGAGTTCCTCCTGTCGATAAACGCTAGAAACCAATAAGAACTTCGTCATTTAAATGGGCACAAAGTATCAAACAGATATTCAGTAAAATCCAGATAATGTGTGTGGTAGGTCACTTTATAACACCACCAGTGACTTCTAGTAGCACAAACTGCCGACATCAGCTATGTTGTTCTTTCCTTAGAGCTTTAGATTTTGGTCATTAAGATGAGAGATTATATCAGCTTCTATCTTTTCTGGATCATTCAGCAATTCCATGAACTGTATTTTTTTTCCAAACGGACAATAAACAGATGTAACAAAGCATTCAAAGCAAGGAACAGACAAACACAAACAAAGGCCCATATAAACAACCTCTATCATTTCAGGATATCAGGATACAAATGCCCTTTTAACAACTGCTGAGATCTCCAGTCCCACATAAGACAGAAAAGGTTCGTCCTCACCCTTGTGGTGTAGTCGACAAGTTAGAGAATCAAGGAAACCATTGCTGAGAATAGTCTTATGCCACTGTGTCATAGTGGGAATCTGGTCTGAGGTCCAATTAACCAGCAAACATTTTCTGGCACAAAAAGTAAGCATCTGATACAATTTCCTATGGTATTTGTTGGAGACAACGGGGTCAGTCAAAGTACAAAAACAAAGGGCTACAACTCAAATTAACAGAAAACATCCATTTCCTGTCAAAAAACCTTCCAGAAAGTTTGCACTTTTGAACAAGATCAAAAGCAATGCATGAGGGTACCTGTCTCAGCTTCACTGTGTAAGCACAGTGGGGAAGAGTCGGGCTTAAACTTGTGGTGTACATAAGGGGAAATGTGGGCCCTATGTGGAATCATGTATTGCGTCGCTTTAACTCTATCACAGGTACACAATGTTTTTGCATTTCGTCAAATGTCTTTCCATTTATGGCCAGTAATAGTACAGTTGAGTTCCTTCTACTTTATAATATTACAGCATATTCTAACACAGCTAATTGATTTGGTAAAGAACATTTGCCTCTCTGTGTCTGACATGTCTTGAAGAGTCAAATCTGCATTGTTTTTCTATATCCATCCATAGCGATGTAGGTTTGTTTTGTACCCAATCTCCTATGCCACATAATTTGGTAATTTTTTCATATCTGGAAGATCTAAACCTCAGCATCATGGCTATCTTGGGATGTGCCTTTCTTTTAGAGCACATAAATGAAATGAACCAACTATTTAATTATTATATTGATTTGTGAGACAAAATAATCAGAAGCATTTGTAATGGCTGGAGAAGCTTAGGAAGAACATTCGCTTTAATAATGCGATTTGGCCCATCCAAGTAATAGGGAGATTGTTCCACCTTTCTAGGTCCAGCCGAATTCGGTCAAATACAGGAGGAAAATTTGTTTTATACATTTGTTCAAATGATCTAGGCCGTGCATGATAGTTCAAACATCACTCACTTTCTCCGTCTCAGCAGGGTTATCAAACACCTGGCTTGATCCATGGTAGCTTATCTATATTCTGCACCAAAAACTTGGAGCTGCTTCTTCACTGAATTGCCTTTCCTCTAATGAACCACCGCGGCGGAAAAGTCCTGAAAAAAACATTACCGTGGAGTTTCCATGTTTCTATGGCACAATTCTCCCTTGCCAGCTTCCAGGAGGCATCCATCACACGTTGGACAAACTTTGCATGCTAGTTAAAACTCAGAGGGAAAACATGGCTGTACGCGAACATCCCGGACCTTAGTGTGAACGTACCCGGCTTCAGGACTGTTCCGCCCTACCGAGATATCACGTGTGGAAAGAGGAAAGTTGGCGGGATTGTAATTTATAGGAAATCCTAGGAATGTAACTGCGAAAGTACATCTCTGCACACCGAACACCTACAATCTTCCCTGAGAGCTCTCATGCGCTCTGATGATCGGTGTTTACATCTTACCGTCAGCTGATCGAGCTGCTGCGTGTGATGCAATCCACTCAACACTCCTGCCGTTACAGATTAAACAGCTGGATGCTTTTCTGTGCTTCACTGGTGATTTTATTCATGTCACACTGGATTCTACCAACTTTCCATCGGTATGTTGGCCCCACCACACGGGACTGTAAAACTCTGGACTTACTTTATGCTAAAGGCTCATTTATGCTCAAAGCAGAAGACAGATATGTTGGTGACGGTTACGTATGTGATATGGTCCATTTTCAGGGAGCTTAGCTGTCCGTCGCTTGAAGCAGAAGATGGAGCAAACCACCAGAAGCCACGGGGGCAGTGCTGAGCAGAATAGCTGGCATGCGACCAGAGAAAGAAACAAACCAGAGAAGAAGAAGAGGATCAGGAAGAAGAATGAAGACGAGGACAACTGTTGAAATTGTGCAAACTTTTAAATAAAGACTACATGCAAGTGTTCAGGTGTGTTGTGTGATTGAAGGAGGAGGTGGAGTCAGGAACTCTACAAGCTCCTACCTTTCCCCATCAACACTGCCACCACCCCTCCTCCTCTACCACTAGGAATACATCCACCCCTCCCACACCAACCAAGGCGTGAATGTTGGGTGGGGGTAGCCAGGGAGTCAGGTGTGTTGAAGCAGGAAACATTGAAAATCTGCAGGACAGCGGCCCTCGAGGACCAACTTTGGGCCCCCCTGGTGTAAATGCAGCTGCCCTTATAGGACGTGGTGTTTTTTTCTTGGTCAAACATCAGTCACTCACGACACAAGAGTCATTTTGAACAAAACATCCTCTTTATCTTTGTTTCATCTCTAACATCATCATCCTCCTACCATCTTTTCTTGTTACCAGCCTTGTTGTTTGGTTCAGACAGGAAGAGGTGCATAAATGTAGGCAGACATGTTAAAGTGGGCACGCAGCCGATGGATGGATTATAGGTGCTGGAAAGTGGAAAATGTAGTGTTTGCATTGCAGGACAAACTGGAATGATTTAGCAGGTGAACAATATAAGCCCTGCTTTCTGGAAGGGCAGGGATGGCTGCACGTCTGGCTCTGTGATGCTGATCAAACATCTGGACACCAGGTGGTTCGGGCTGGTTTGTGGGTTGCATGGAGCACATGGCCAAAGAATTACTCACAGTGACGATGCTGTTGCCATGGAAACAAAGAGATGATGCTGTACAACTTTGTGTTTGTGTGAAACTCTGCAGGTTTCTGGATCTCATCAGAAGAAGAAGTCCACACAAGATTTCCCCAGTAAGACGGATGTTAAACCAGTCTGATCCTACACAGATACAGAAAGTCTGAGCTCTGACACTGGTTTTATTGGTTGTTCTTGTTGTTTACAGAGAGCAACGGCACTCAGTGGAGATCCAACTACATGTTCTGAACCTGGACCAGGGTTCCTGCCTTTGGCCCGCATGACCTCCAGCAGACATCCAGCACCAAGCCTCCGGAGGACATCCAGGGCCCCAGTCCCAGTCTTCCCCAGCCAGCCTGCTGCAGCAGCTTCTTCGTTTTCTGCTCTGTCCTTGTCACAAATGTCCAAGACTGACAGAGACAGACTCTCCAGACTAATATTAAACCAAATCCGGCTTGTCCACCAGTCTGGCCCAGCAGTACGAGTCCAGGTGCACTTACAAACCAGTGCACTGTAGTAATTTTTTTGCTTGATCATAGTAAGAAGTAATTTTATGATTTGGGTTAATAACTATTGTTTCACCTGTTTCGTCTTTGCTATAGGTGCTATTTGAGTTTGTCTTTCCCAGCAGGAGACATAATTAAGAGGCTAATTAGCATGTGAACGGCCCACATTCAATGCTCCCAGTCAAGCTACAACAACGACATCGATAAAGCCCACGTTTACATCAATTATTACATCGTTTATTACATCATCACTGTCTTGTGGCGTTATCTCATCATAACATACGGAGGGCGGGTGGTGCAGCCGCAGTGCGTAAACAACAAACATGGAGGGACGCGAGACCACCAGTGAAGACGAGACGTCAGGAGACCCGGACAGGCCCACGGGAGGACCGGGACAATTCCTGGTGGTCTGGGTCCTGACTGGCCTACTGGCGAAGAGTCAAAATGACAGTAATAAAGTTTTTATTTTATTTTTATTTCAACATGAGCAAAGCACACGGAAGTAGATGAGGTTTCATTCATTAATTTGTTTGTTCGTTTGTTTTCTCTACCGCTTATTCCAGCCATTAGGACTGGCCTATTCTGTATATTTCAAGATCGATTTGGGCAAATCCAGGGCAAGTATCGATACGATACGATACGATACTTTTAGCTTGAAATTTCACAATCATTTACTGATTTTGCCTTTAATTTTTGATCATGATTATGATCAAACACAGTACAAAGATTTTTGTCTGAAACTTTTTCAACAACCTAAATGGCAGAACTGAGAAATTTAAGATTCTTTGTTTGTAAACAACATAAAATAACATGAAAAAACAAACATTAGAGGAAAATAAAGTCAACAATGCAAATTAGCGAAACAAAAGCTAAACCTGCTACTGGTTGGATCTCATTCACATTCTTGATGTATTCCTATCGATATGTGGACCAGTCAGTAGACCATCAGTTAGCCCTACATCCTGGACAGGTCGGCAGTTTATTGCTGAGCATTGATTATTATAAAATATAAAATATTTGGTGGGTCTTGCCAACCCAAACACATCTTTACAGGTGGGCTGCTTCCTAACGGGTTTAACACCCGGGTCCTGTTGGGCCTTTTCGGTATAACTCAGCCGGACTGGGACTTTTTGTCCGGACCTGACGTTCAATGTATGTAAGTTTGATTAATATTCAGTAAAACATTATCAGTTAAATGTTTCCTGGTCCATGTTTTTTTTTTCATTAAGAGGCCAAAAAAAATGGTCTAAATGTATTTTAGTACATTTGATGAAAAAAAAGCTAGTTTTGTTTCTGATTTAGTGTTTACTAGGAATAAAACAATCCTCTGCTCCATGTCAAACTGCATCTCCTTTTTAAGAAGAAAACAATCCAGCACATCCTTCACAGGGACGAGAAGAGAAAATAACTGTGATGCGGGTTTGTATAGTCCTTGTGTTGTTTTGAATCGTATTGAACCGAATCACATTGTCTAAAGTCAAATTGTTGTCAAATCCTCAAAGAATCACATCATGTCGTGAACGGATGAATCGTCTCGCATCGTATCGGCACAAAGCTTTTTCCTTAATGTATCTTATCAATGGCAGCGTATCGACATGCGTATCGAACTGGCCTCAGTGATGCGGATTCTCATTCTTAACGCCCAGTCAGCTCCACACCTGCACAGGTGATTGTCTGTTGTACAGGTACAAGTATTTGTACATAGTGTGGTAGAGTTCAAAAATAATATCTATTAAAGACGCAGTCCAATGCTTATTTGGAACAACTTAAAATGTTCTCAGTGGTTTTTAAATTGTTATTATGAGGTTTTTGGCAAAAATCACAAAACCTCTTCCCTTTTCCAGGACTCTGCTCCTGCAGAGGACCAGTAGCTTATCAGCAACTCGCCTCTGAGTTGTGGGCGGAGTCAGTGCTGCTCAGGGCCCTCCCCCGTCGGCGCCCAACACCCCCACCCCCTCCCATCGCTGTTTGCTGGCTCTGCATGCTAGTCCACTGATCATTAGTGCTGCTAAAAAAAAAAAGAAAATAAAAAAGGCATGTAACCCACGTCTTCCTTGAAGTGTTGACACCAAACCAATGACCGAGAAAGCTCTCACAGCAAAGTTTTTCGATAAATTTTGAAAGTTAACATGATTAGCAACCAGCTACTGCACATACGTGTCGATACGCCATCTCTTCTCCACAGAGTCAGAGCGGGCGGGGCAGGAGCTTGTGGCCCCGCCCTGTGGGGTTATGACGTGTAAATGAGGGCGCACCTTTTTCTGTCGGCCATTCATTCGCAATGATTTAAATGCAGAAATACTCAGAAAAACCATTTTGCTAAAAAAAAAAAAATTTCACAAGATATGTCCTCTAGCATCAGATAAATGCCACGCGGACATATGAACATGAAAACATGATTTTCACCGGAGTGGGTCTTTAAGTAAAGTAGAATTGACTGATGACTGCTGTACTTTACATTAATAACTGCATTGTTATATTCTTAAAGGAGAAGTTGTGTGTTGGTATTGATGACTGCTGGTTGTGAAGGTGATCTACACAGCCGGACGCTCCAGACAGATGCTGGTGCAGGTCTTAGCTCGTGATTTCATGGTGCCTCGTTTTGAGCTCAACATAAAGTCATAAAGATTTTGCAGCTGTAAATAAATGTTTGCAAACTATTTCAGAGTTTGTGTTAGTAAATAAAGGTTTGTCATCCTCCAAATAAAAAATAAATATTTGAATGGGCAAAAACGTGATTAGGGGGCGGAGAGTGGGCGGGGCGGGACACACAGATAGAAATGATTGACAGACAGCAGCTCAGCTCACTGGCAAGATGCAAAGCGAGATTCACAAAGCAGCTATACCACAGAGCGTCTTCAAGGTGGAAGACTTTCCCCTCCTGAACCTCCTCAGCTACACATGAAGCAGGTGGTCCAGAAGCGTATCAGTGTGAGCTGTTAGCGCTGTTAGCTGCCTGTCAGCAGATCCAGCAGCTCTGGAAAGCTGTGGAGACTCGCGACAGGTTGTAGCAGCTGCAGGAAGTTGCTGCTGCTACGATTTAAGCTGTTGTCTGTCGCAAGATGAGGATCAGCAGGTAAAGAATAAAGTCTGGTGTTACTTTTACACCCTCAAGAAGCACAAATCTGTCCCATTGCAGGAATATTTCACCAGAAAATGTGAAAGAATGGACGTCTGAAACCAGCAGATCTACACCAGATAAGTTCACATCCCTTCATATGCGTGGTTAGAAAAATTCTCAATGAATGATGGACACTCGGATCGACGAGAAGCTGTTTACTGCAATTACAGGAGTTTACAACACAGCCAGGAGACAATGTCAGAACTGGCTTCCAGTCTCAGGACACATTTTTATATACCTCTTTTTATTTCTTTATCTTTATGGGTCATCTGATACCATCTAACCCATCTCTGCAACTACCTTCATGTCCTCCCTCACAACATCCATAAATCTCCTCTCTGGTCCTCCACTAGGCCTCCTGCCTGGCAGTCATCATCATCCTTCTACTGATGAGTTCTCTATCCCTCCGCATGAGACAGAGTGATGCAGAAGAGATGAAGGACCAAAGCATCCTGGTCTTCATTCCACCGCGCAGGACCGCGGGCCGGTAACATCCACGCCACATGGAGTCATGCAGAAGGACTCAGAACAAGACCTGAGTTACTATGCAGGACTAGACCTAGACCTGTGCTCATACGCAGGAATGACCGAGACCTGGGTTCATACGCAGGACTATACCG
>CM047998.1:5548499-5580891 GCA_026261665.1 Melanotaenia duboulayi
GATCTGTGACACGTGACCTCTTTGTAGTTGAACGATCTGACAGGTGACTCGTCATCGTTAATTAATATTTGACCTCTGACCTCTTTATCTCTCCTCTTCCTCCTCTTGCAGCTTTTCCAAAGCCATAAGGTATGACCAACTTGTCTGTTCCTCTTTTATTCTTACATTTTTGTTTCCTTCTCTGGAAGCACCAGCTGGGTGGAACTAACAACCTATGCTGCATCTGAGCTAAGCTCCACCCCCCTTTTACATCCAGAGAAGAAAACAAACTTACCTGAAGGAGAATCTTCAAGTTGTTTAAAGCTGAAACATTTAAAGCTGATGTTTAATGTCAGATCCTTTCTTCCTCCCCCCAGAGGCATCATGGTGTGGAAAATAAGTGGGGTCACATTGAACAGTGGATGGTAGGACTCTACAGCAAGTGCTAGCTGACACATGCACACCTGACATCATTTTCACACAGTGTGATGTTAAAACAGANTGCACACCTGACATCATTTTCACACAGTGAGATGTTAAAACACTCAGGAAGAGGTAGGGCTTACCTAGCCATTAATTTATAGGTTAAGAAGAAATGAGGTATACTAATCAACGCCACTGTTTTAAAAAATATGTCATTTGTCTGGAGAGAAGTAAAACTTTGATCTCTTTAGAAAATATAAAATTATTCACATTTCTGTGTGACGATGCCGAGTCTTCCTCATCTTCCTCCTCCATTTTTCCTCTGAAGCACAGGTATCAAACTCCGGCCCTCGAGGGCTGCAATCTTGCAGGTTTTGTTGTTTCCCTGCTCCAACACACCTGAGTGAAATTAATTGGTCATTGTGAAGAAGCTGACAAGAAGCTTTTGGATCCATTTGATTTGAATCAGGTGTGTTGGAGCAGAAAAACAACAATAAACCCCCCCCCGAGGACCGGAGTTTGACGCCAATGCGAAGGAGAAAACCAGACATGGACCGCAGTGTCCAGTTTCACCACTAGATGTCAGTACATCACACCCTGGATTATACGAACACAGCAGTATGAAGATGGTTCTGTGTAAACCAGTATGACCCAGTTCCACCACTGGGACCAGTCAAAGCTCCTAAAACAAGGTTTCCATGTGTCAGACCAGCAGGGCCCAGCTGCCTGTTGTTGTTTTTATTTGTTGTGCATGCGCTCAGACAGACTGACAGAAGGATTAAGAGGCTGTTTAATCCTGTCTGGTAGATGATCAGTTATCGTCTGGCCTCAGCTTCCTGCATGTTTCTGCACGCTGTCACATGCTGAGCAAAATAATTACTTTACATGCTGTTTTATTCATTAAATTCATTTAATCCTTTTCCCTTTTAAATTTGCATTCCTTTTTCTGTAAATCCTTTTTATTTAATTTAGTCTTTTGTACTAAATTTTTCATTTATACATTCTTTTAGTGATTTTATTTAAACTCACATTTACATTTTGTTGTTTTGTACAGTCTTATTGTGGTTTGTTTCTAATTTCTTAAATAATTAAAAGACTTAGTTTTGTTTTCCTGTGATCGGGCTGGATAGCTGTCTCCACCAGTTTCACAGCATTTCAGCTTTTTCACGTTATTTTTTATGATTATTTTAAACTACATTTCAGATATTTTCATATATTTCAAATAATTTTTTTTTGTTTTTAGATTGCTTTTTATTTTAAGATGTTTTCACTTCTTTATTAAAAATTCTGTTTTTCCTTTATAATCAGAGTTGATGTTATTGACGTTTTTGTTTACTTTTACAGTTTTTTCCACTTTTTTAAATGTTTTTAATTTGTAAATGATTTTTTAAAGTTCAGCTCTGTTTTGTAGTTTGTGTGTTTTTATTAAGTTTTAAGGGTTATTTATTTTTAAAATTATTCTGGTTTTATTTGGAATAAATCTTTGAAAAATATGAATTTTATTAATTAGTTTTTTATTTTATGGCATGTTTATTTTACGGAATATTTATTCATTTCAGTATTTAATTATGAATAAATGTCTCTCCTGCCAAAAGTCTCTCATTGCCAGCAACGTCCTGCCTTTACCTGTGATGATGTCATCGATCAGCTGTTCTTCTTAATAATAATAATAAGTTAATAACTCCTCTTTCTTCTTCGTGGGCTTTCAGGAGGACAGTGAGCGGTACTCTCGCCACTCGCGGAGACACGCTTCGGTCTGTATCTCTTCTTCTCTGATTCTGGTCCTGTTCTACAGTAGGTCGTGTGATGAGCTCAGTGTGGTTCCTACAGTTACCAGCTGGGTATCACCACTAATTTCACTTTAGATATTAGACTAATATTGACTAATTTTCAGATATTTGTGTAACAAAAGGTTTTCTTGAATATTAAAGACATTGGCCACGTTTACATGAGTTTTAATTCCTCTTCAATTCAGAATAAAAATGAAATCCTCTTTAAAATGATCTTATTCTGAATGAAAATGGCCATTTCAAATATAAGAGGTAAAATATAGGTCATATATATATAATATATATGACGATATGGTACTCCACCTCCCTTCTCCTCCTCAGCTGACCACAGTGAAGCAGGATGCTGGTGTCAAGCTGCCGCTTCAAAACTAGAATCACAATCAGAGCGAAAATGGTTCTTATGTGGTGTTCCACGTTGTAGACGAAAGGAAAAGAAGCAGGAACTGGTGACCCTGTCCAGTCAGAACCCTTCCCAACCCCCAGATTGAGTGGAATTAAATTAAAAAATGAAACATGGTTTCCATGTAAACCTCAATTCTGAATTACTGTTACCATGTAAACGTGAAGCAGAATACTGAATAATTAATTCCAAATAAAAAACATCATGCAACCGTGGCCATTCTCAGATAAATATTTTTATAAAACACTGAGCCCGTTTACATGATCTATTATCAGGTTTATTTCAGAGTACCAACGCGTGTGGTGATGTCACTTCCTGTACATTTGGTATTTATTAAACATGGTGGAGTCCACAGTCTTAGCTTAGCCTTAGCTGCTAACGCGAGAGGTAGTAAGCTGCTAAATACACTGCCTGGTCAAAAACAAGTCGCCACAAGTTATTTAACTCCAAGCCATGTGGAAAGAAACATCCATGGTCATGGAAAAGATGTTAGTCTGTTTAGGAAGAGTCAGATCATCGGCATCAAGCAGAGAAAACATAAAAAACTACTAGAAATGGGTTCAGAACTGTCCAACGAATTATTAAAAAGTGGAAGGATGGTAGGGAACTATCGTCTTCCAGGAAGAAATGTGGTCAGAAAAACATCCTGAATGATAGAAGAGATGAAGGCTTGAGTTTGGACCTGGACTCGTGTTGCATGCTGGATCCGCCTCATTCACCTTAAAACCCATCTGGGGAGGTTAGTCATAATTATTTGCATTTATGTTACTTATGAGGTTAGCGCCACAGCAGTAAACGTTAGCTTGTTCTTACCTTTGTACTAAAATAATGTTGACTCCACTGAATGTGTTCAGAAGAAGAATGAGACGTTCTGACTGATGATATTTAACTGGGACCAAACTGGGATCAGACCCAGTATAAACACTGCTGTTGTACAGGGCTTGAATTACACTGGGGCTTTCAGGGGAGCCAAGCTCCCCTAGCTCCCCTGTAATTTGAACCCTGCTGTTGTACTGGCTCTGTTTATTAGAAAAGTGTATTTTTTGCTGATTTGGGAATGTAAGGAATATTTACTGGATATTTACTATATTAATTACAGTATTGAGTATCTTTCTCAAATCAGTTTTAAAAAGTTTGATTTTAAAGTTTTATACGTATGTCACTTAGAAAACAAAGATGGTGGTGTGTTCTCTCTCCAACTTAAGTGTTTTGTTTTCTTTCGAGTGCATTTTGTTTACATCTGTTCGGATGCACAGCTTCCTGTCGGAATTCCTCATGAAGGCCAGGGTGTCGGTCCTTCAGATGTTTGGCCAAGTTTGTTGTGTATGCAAAATACTTCCAAACAAAGATTTGCCTTTTTCATTTTCGATCAGCACCGGCTGGTCTGGCCCTCCTGCAGCCGCGCTGTAAAAGTAGAAATAAAAAGTGCTGAGTCGCGGGGAGGGCTTTCTGCCTGCCGGTCGGACGCCGTCTCTCTGCCTGGCCGGCCTGCTGTAGAGTGTGCACGCGATGGGCGTTGTGGGTGCATGCACTGTAGTATCGATACCATTGCAAATTAGTTTTGTATATGGCATTTAAGTATCAATACTTTACGGACTAAAATTCACACATGTATTGTTCAGACCTGAATGTGGTCCCGGATCTTGATCTGATTTCATTGTCTCTCTTCTGTCTGTAGGTGTCTGATGATGAGGAGAGAATGTCTGTGGGCAGTCGAGGCAGCTTTAGGGTGAGTCTTTCCTCCATCACCTGTATCCAGACAGTGGTCCCTCTGGATCCAGATCGCATCTGCAGGTCCAGGTTCTGCAGACCTTTACACAATCCTGAGCAGGGAATCAAGTTTTTAACACAGTGTACCTATCAGTTCAGATTATAGTAAGACAGTAAAAAGTTTTCTGAAGTCTTGCTGTCCTCTCTGCTGACACTCCTTGCTGCTTCAGGCCGGACTCTGACATCACTTCCTGATTGTAGATCAATAGTAAATCAGACATGTAGTGATAGATTAGATCACATGATCAGAGCAGTCCTAAGTGGGGTTCAGTTAGGACCTCATGTTGGGAACCATTGCTGATCAGTCCTGATGGATTAATATGCTGAGTATTGATTAGAGTCTATAACAAACCTGATTATCTACTAACTGACTATTTCTGTTTCCTTTTCTGAACATTCTAACCTTCCTCCTCCTCCTAATCTTCCTCCTTCCCCCAGCCTTCAGACTACAGTGGTTTCCTTGGTTCTGGGTCTCGGACCTCCTCCAGGGCAAGTTCGGCCCGTGCGAGCCCGGTGGTGAGCTCGCCTTTCTGTCCTTTACCTCTTTGACTCCACCTGTCCCTTCTGTTGATAAAGTTTTCATTTGGAGTGATGAGTCTGGCTGTCTCTATGGCAACACAGCAGCATCAGACCAGTGACCTGTGTTTTTTGTGTCCAGGTGGAGGAGAGGATGGAAAGAGAGTACTTGGAAAAAGTGAGTCCTCGTTTCTGTCTTTTTACCATCAGTACTTAATCAAATCTGGAATGTTTGAATTAAAACTATTATTAAAGAATAATTTTTCTAAAATATTTCAAAGCAAATATTCTGGAATAATCTTCTAAAACATTCTGGTGTAAAAATTCTGGAATAATTCTATTAAAACATTCTGGTGTAAAAATTCTGGAATAATTCTATTAAAATATTCTGGTGTAAAAATTCTGGAATAGTTCTTCTAAAATATTCTGGTGTAAAACCTTCTGGAATAATTCTTCTAAAATATTCCAGTGTGAATATTCTGGAATATTTTTTTTTAAATATTTCATAGTAAAAATTCTGGAATAATTGTTCTAGGGTTAGTTATCTTCTGTAGAGTAATCCTTTTGATCAGGTGCTGAATCCCATTGAAGCACAATCCATCATAAAATCAGATGGCTGTGTTTGTTCAGCAGAATCACCACCGTCTGGTCCGTTGTGTTTATGATGTCATCATTCAACCATCTTTGACTGGTCACTTGCATGTTGTTGATGTCGTATGATGTCACAAATCCATATCGCTGTCAGGGCTCCAGGACGGCGTCAACTCTGTCGGCTGCTACGCTCGCCTCACTGGGTGGAGCCTCTTCTCGCAGAGGGAGCTGTGACACGTCGTTCTCTGTGGAAACAGAGGCGTCAATCAGAGAAATCAAGGTACTCCATGAATGAAAGTTACGTTGTGTGTGTGTCATATTGATCATCTTTGATCACTTAATTTAGAAACCTCGAAAATTGAAACTGACTCATTGATGTGTTTTATTGATGAATATTGATGATCTTGTGATCAGGACTCTCTGGCTGAGGCAGAGGAGAAGTACCGCAGGGCGATGGTTTCCAACGCTCAGCTGCACAATGACAAGACAACACTGATGTACCAGGTGGAAACTCTGAGGGATGAGCTGAGCGACATGGAGGAGCAGCTTTGGGAGGCCCGGAGACACAGCGAGGACAACCAAAAGGTCACATTATTAGCATGCTTGCTAGCAGGTCATCCACATGATGCTGCTGCTGTTGCTGACGCTGTGTGTTTGTGTGTGTGTTCAGAAGTTTGAGCGTGAACAACAGGCTCACAACATCCTGAAGCTTCACTTCAAAGATCTAACAGAGACGCTAAGACAAACTGAGGAGCTGCTGACGGTCAGTTTCTGTAAAAACACTCTACACACACTGATTTATAAAAAAGTCCTTTCACTGTCTTCCTCACCAGGTCCACCTTCTAGTACCAGGTTGGCCAGTTTTCCTCCAGAACTGCCTTCATTCTTGGTGTGATAGATTTAGCAGTCTATATGTGATATATATTGGAAACATTCCTCAGAGGTTTTGCTCCATATTGACATGATAGTGTCACACAGTTTCTGCATGTTTGTTGGCTGTTCAGATCCAGCAGTTTCTGTTGTGGAGCTTTCAGCTCCTTCAGGGATACCTTTGATCTCTTGGTTGTCTCTGATTAAAAGCTTCCTTGCCTAGTCTTTGAGTTTTTGTGGACGGTCCTCACTCAACAAGTTTCTTGTGGTGTCATATTCTTTCTTTAGGTTATGATGGATTTGATGGAGCTTTTCAGTTTCAGATATCTTTTATATCCCATCCCTGATTTGTTCTTCTCCACAACATTGTCCCTGACCTGTTTGAAGAACTCCTTGGTCTTCATGGTGTTTCTTTTTTCTTTTCAACATTAAGACTATTTTGATGAATAAAATCCTCCAGAAATGACATCAAAGTATTTCATTGTCACTTACCAGATTTGCTTTTTAATTTTCCTTTATAATTAAGCTGAAAGTAAAACAGAAGGAAGATATTTAAAATGTATTTAACTGTCTCTTTGAACACTAACACTAACTTCTTTCTCTTGCTACACTATTTTTTTCTTCCTTCTCCTGCTGCTTTCTACTGATATTTCCTGGTCTGTCCTGATCGAACTTGGTCTCACCGGGTCAGGAAGTGTCCGATCTTCGTCTGAAGAGCACCATTTACCGTCAGGAAGTCTCTGACCTGCAGGAAGCTCTGCAGTGGAAAGAGAAGAAGATCGGGGTACTGTGCTTTAGAGTTACTGGGTTTCCAACATTTCCATAGGCAGAACTGGACTTGGAACTGGTTCTGTTCTAAACTTTTAACCCAACATTTGAGATCAACTTCAGTTTGTCTGTGACGGAGGAGTGATTCCTCAGTCTGATGACCTGAAACAGATAAATAATCATATGTTTCTGCACTGCCTCTGGGAAATGTTTAATCTGAAGAGAGACGTTACGCTGTTTTCTGTTCCAACTCTTCTTCCTTCACTAACTACTTCCTTTCTTTTTTCTTNTCTGTTCCAACTCTTCTTCCTTCACTAACCACTTCCTTTCTTTTTTCTTTATTTCCATCCTTCCTTCCTTCCTTACTTCCTTCCTCCACCCTCGGCTGCCTCCGTCAGGCATTAGAGCGCCAGAGAGAAATCTCAGACATCATTCAAATTGAACGTGACCGGCTCAGAGACGAGGTGGTCCGACTTCGAGATTTACTGAAGGTATTCAGACGACCACTTTACGTTAATGTCGTTCATTTAAAAACCAGCAGACTCCAGCTGGTTTCTGAAGCTCATCCAATTCTCCGAACTTTTTTTACCTTCAGAAAGCTGGTTCAGGAAGGTGGGAACTGTTTAATCTGGTAAAAAAAAATCAACACACAAACTTCAGTTTCATCTCAATCTTATTAAATTCTATTTGAATCCAGTAAAACTACAGCTACATTGTTTTCCTCATAAAATCCTGATGTTTGTCTGTGAAACAACCAGTTTGTTCAATCATGTCCCAGTTAAGGTGGGGGACACTGAGTCTGAGTGCATGGTGTTCCGCTTCTCTATTACTGAGGCGAATGACCAGAGCTATGGCCCTAAGATGGTCAGTGCCTGTCATAGCAGTAATCCCGTAACTTGTTGGCAGGCACCAGCAGTGAGGGATGTCGTCAAGCTGAAAAAGGAGTCCTATCGGGCCTTTTTATCCTGGGGGACTCCTGAGGCAGCTGATAGGTTTGGGGGTCAGTGTAGTTCAGGAGGAAGAGCTCAAGTCTTCCAACCCTAAGGTTGGTTCCAGGCTTTCCCTGACTACATGCCAAAGTGTCCTTGGGCAAGACACTTAACCCCTTGTTGCCTCCCAGTGTGCGTATCAGGGTGTGATTGTGTGTGTTTGAATGGGTAAATGTGACAGGTAGTGTAAAGCCATTTGGGTGCTATATAAGTACAAGTCCATTTACCATAGGTACCAGCAGGCTAAGTGCAGTGCGGTTTCAATGGTCGCTGAGGAACCTGAAAGGTGTGTTCCAACTTCAGAGGGATCACACTCCTCAGCCTTTGTGGTAAGTCTATTCAGTGGTATGAGAGTATGATCCGCTTGCAGGCAGTAAGTCAGATTTATTTTTTTCACTCCGCCAAGGCAGCCCCTTTGTCACTGATTCTGTTCACAACTTTTATAAAAAGAATTTCTAGGTGTAGCCGATGTGTTGGTTTGGATCTTTGGTATTTAGAGATGATGCTGTTCCGTTGGCTTCATCAGACTGTGATCTCTGACTCTCACTGGAACAATACACAGCTGAGAGTGAAGCATTTGGGATGAGGATCAGCACCAAATCCTAGACCATGGTCCACAACCAGAAAATGGTGGAGAGTCCCCTCCAGGTTAACAGTGAGATCCTGCTTCAACTTGAGAAATTAAAATGTTTTGGGGTCTTTCAGAGTGGGGAAAGAATGGAGTGGGAGATCAACAGGTGGTTCGATGCTGTGTCTTCAGTAATGTGGACTCTGCATTAGTCTGTGGTGATGAAGAAAGAGCTCACCTGAAAGGAGAAGCTCTCGATTTCCTGGTTGATCAATGTTCCAATCCTCACCCATGGTCTGCCGCTGTGGGTAGTGACCAAAAGAACAAGATCAGGAATACAAGCAGGTAAAATGAATTTCCTCTTCAGGGTGGCTGGACTCCCCCTTAGACGTCAGAAAGATCAGGGCAGAATTGCTGCTCCTCCACATAAAGAGGAGCCATTCAAAGTGCCTCCTGGGGAGGTGTTCTGAACATGTCCAATGGGAGGAGGCCCAAGGGAAGACTCAGGACATGCTGGACGGACTACATCTCTCGGCTTGCCCTCAGGAATGCATTGGAGTAGATGGAAGAAATGGCCAGGGAGGGGAAGTCTGCCCCCCGCAATCTGACCCTGAATAAGCATTAACATGGATGCGTCCGCCACAGAACACAACAAGAAGTCCTTGTTGTGTTCTGGATGTTTGTGGCTATTTCACATGCCATTTGTTATTAATAAGTTATTGATTGGTAAATAATTCATCACTTTCTTTCTAATAGAAACACGAACTAGATGTCTCCCCTGATATCAACACCAATGGAGACACAGACCAGGGCAATGTTGAAGATGATGTCAGTACAGAGTCTTCCTCGCAACTGGCTGAGGAGTCGCCTCACAGCAGCAGAGAGAGCATGCTCGGTAGGAACAGATTGTGTTGATGTTGAATTTTATTTGGATTTTCAGACTCTATTATGAAAACACTAAATGCATGTATAACAAATGCATGCCTCTGATTTCTAACTCTACGATCAGAACTTGTGAGGACTTCAGCATCTCACCCTGTTTGGATGGTTTTAAAATCAGCTCTAACTCATCAGCATCATCCTGCAGAAATTCTTCTGTGATTCTCACCTCGGTTAATTCCCACCTTCTCTCTATCCAGTCTTTTACATTATGAGTGTCACCAGTAGTTGGTCCTACAATCTTTCCTCATGATCTTTCAGGGAAATGTCGAGGGAGCAGGAAACAGCCCCAGGATGACATGAAGCAACAGCATGTGATGATTAACAAGCGCTCTCAGTCGCTGAACATGATCCCCATTAGTGAGCATGTCAAACAGGCAGGGGACAGGCGTAACACAGCCGAAAAACATCCAGACAGAAGTGAGGCAATGAGAAACAAAAAACTGAGATACAAGGCAAACGAAAAGGATCTGCCCAAGAAATTCCCAACCAGGGTTGATGATACCCTTCTGCTCAGGAACAAGGAAATTAGAAAACAGCCAATGAAGGACAAGGCAGGAGCTGCTGCTCTGGTACCTGAGCAGGAATTTAAAGGTCCTACCAGATCTGAACTCATTTCTGCCAGTGAAATGGAAATGAAGTTGTGTGATAAGAAAACTTTACATGTTCGCAAAGCTTCAAATGAGAACGTCCTGAAATCGAGACTTGTTCCACCTCGACCTGCTAAAGACATGATCCTGAATAACAAAGCCATCCTGCTTAGTCTTTTGTCTGCTGGAAAAATATACCCTCTATCCGATGAAATAGAAAAACAAGATGCTTCTGGTGTTCTGGAAACAGAGGCTTCGTCCTCTGACAAACAAAAATGTGCATCAACTATGGATCTTAGTTCTCTTCGTCAACACAAAAACACAAACATGAGCAGCCAAGAACAATGCCTGGAACAGGAAGGTGTTCCTGATATTCCAGCTTCAAGTACAAAAGAATATAAAACACGAGATGTAACCACTCTGACTTCAGAGATCAGCTTGAAAGAAAACAAATCTGTTGAGATGTTGGCTGTAAATGACAGACAGGGCCTTAAAGACAGTACAGAGACTTTATTATTGAACCCTGAGTCTGTAAGAAATAAAGACAGTGCAGAAACAGTAGGGTCTAATATTTGGTCTGCAGGAAGTACAGATGGTGGAGAGACAGTAGTCTTAACGGTTGGGTCTGTGGAAAGTACAGTGGGTGGAGAGAAGGTAGTGTCGAAGGGTGGGTCTGTAGGAAGTAMAGAGGGTGGAGAGGCGGTAGTGTCTAAGGTTGGGTCTCTCGGAAGTACAGAGGGTGGAGAGACGGTAGTGTCGAAGGTTGGGTCTGTAGGAAGTACAGAGGGTGGAGAGACGGTAGTGTCGAGGGTTGGGTCTGTAGGAAGTGAAGCTAGTACAATGAGGACGGTAGTCGATTTAAATCTTACAAGTGTTTGTGAACATCACAACTTTGAAACCAAACTGGATTCTGAAGTGGATGATGTGTCTCGTTGCAAAAGGACAGGAACACTTAAGGAAGTTGAGTTCCAGAAGATTTATAGATCAGTTGGAGACATGGTTCAGATTCAAGAAGCTTATCCTGAGTATGCAGATATTAATGGACAGACAGCAACACCCTTTGGTCTGGAGGAAATGTGGAGTGGTTTGGAGAAGACCATTCAAGAAATGCTACAAGGAGTTGTTGGTAATCAGGCTTTTGTGGCTGAATTCTCAAGAATCTTTTCAGAAATGCTGATTTCTCTTCACCGGTGGACCTCAGATCTGGAAAAAACACTAAAGATTAAAATTATAAATGCAACCAACAAACATGATGTAGGAGGACATGAGCTCAGACTGTTGGAGGAGGTGGAACAACTTCAGAAGGGTTTAATGGAAAAAAGTAAAATCCCAGAAAATCGTAAATGTATGGAAAAATGTCCGGCTGGACATTCTGCATCAGCAAGAGTGAACTTTGCCTCTGAGATATTGAAAGAACCATCTGGTTCTACAAGAAAAATGTGTCCAGGCTTTCAGGATCATCCTATAAATGGCCAAGAAGGAGAAGCTGATGCAGGTGTAGAATCAGCAGTCAGTGGCATCGCAACGTTCAGTCCAGTTAGTCCAGTTGATCCAACAGAGAAAAGTAGCTCGGAAGAATTTGTGTTTATTGAGTCGTACTTTACTGAACCTGAGTCCAAAGTTCAGGACCCAAAGAGAAGTCCAGCAGCGTCAGCACCTTCGCATGTTGGCCAAAATTCAAAGGTCAGGAAGCTAATTGAGTTGACGGCTGAAGAAATCAAAGCCATGGCTGTTCCAGAACTAGTGCTATTGAGCCTTCAAGAAGGAAGACGGCTCGACGAGTCATTGTGGTCCAATACTGCTCTGCTGGAGGAGCTGCCAGCTGGAGATATGGACAGTTGTGAGGAGGCTGACGAAGAAGTCCTCAAACCGGTGTCGGGACACATTCACAGGATGGAGGCTGCAGTTGAAGATGTAGATGTTGTTCCAGCATTGAACAGCGTAAAACAGGAAGATCTCGATTCGGATAGCAGGAAGGGTGAAATCACTGACTGTAAGGTCTCATAAACCTCAAAACTCAATAGTAGTAGATGGAACCAGTTGTATAATTACATTAAAGTTTTCTAATCACCAGAATGTGAAAATTTAAAGCATAATAAACTCCAGCTCAGCTGTATTTTAACTGTACTGTGCTGCCAAATCAATCAGACGATCAATAAAATATTAGCGATTCATGTTCCTGTAAAGTTTTGCCTTTTTTGACATGATGTTGGATCAACAGATGATTTTCTCCGTTTTATTACACCATAACACCCTAACGGTAAGCAAATTAGTCTTTTATCTGCTTCATTTATTTGGTTTTAGATTCTATTCAACCAATTTTTTTTATTCATTGTTAATTATATATATATTATATATATTATGTTATGTAATATATATAATTTCATTTAGTTTATTTTTATTTATTTTTTGGGAATTTATTAAAATTTAACCCACTGGTATTTGGTTAATGCTTTCTTTCTTTACTTAAATGAGTGTTTCTCAATCCAGGTCCTATGGACCCCTGCCCTGCATGTTTTAGAGGTAGCCCTACTTTAACACACTTCAATTTAATTAATGGCTCGTCAACAGGCTGGAAAGAACTTGGTGAGGAAGTTTATTAATCTGAATCAGGTGAGTTGGAGTAGGAACAGGTCTACGACATGCAGGGCAGTGGGTCCTGAAGACCTGGACTGAGAAACACTGCTTTAGAGGAATCCACTGAATCAATGAAATTTGGAGCAAACCTGAATATAAAGATTGTTATTTAACAGCTAATTTTTTTGTAAGAAATGGATTTAAAACCTAAGTGATGTTTGACCTTGAACTTCAAACTTAAAACCAACCAGCCCAAAGTATTTCTACCTGTTGGAGTGCCGGGGTCCTCGGGGTGTAGTTGCATTTACTTTTTTATCCAGTTTCAGGCGACAATGTGTCATAAAACCAAAACAAATGTCAACCAAGATTATCTTTGTCACCCTGGAGTCTCCGCGTCATTTAAAGAAGATTGAAGTTAAACTAGAGCTAAACTGGTGTGAAGATAAAACTGGTCTGGGATCACCTGATGATAATTTGTGTGTGTTAATGAAAACACAAGCTGTGACAACATCCTAGGTTTCTTTAGACGAAGAGTCAGCTGTGACAGCATTCTGACTTCATGTCTCTGCTGCGTTTCAGAAATGCGACTGAAGAAACTGTTTGAGGAAAGGGAGAGTTTACGAGATCAGGTGAGATGAGACCTCTGTGCTTCTGCAGAGAACAGTTGATCCAGCAGAAGGTGTATAAGATATGTTGATGACCGTGTAAACAGGTGAGGCTGTTGAAGTCGCAGCTGGATCAGAGGCAGAGGAGCGAGACGGAAGGAGTCCAGAATCCAGAGGATGACAGTCTGGAGAATGGGATGGACTCCCATGTGCTGGAGCTGCAGAGTGAGTTCATGTTTAATGCGACTAGTTCTCAGCTGGAAAACACACCCTCATTCTCTTTGTGGTTTTCCTCAGGAGATGCCAACAGACAAATCAGTGAGCTCAAATTCAAGCTAGTGAAATCTGAACAGGAAGTCACGACTCTGGAACAAAACGTAAGTGTTGACTTCTTCATTTTTTACTGCCGTTTGTGTTTGATGCTTTTGGGAATGGTATCATCAGTGTGTATTGAGGTTTTTTATTCAGCTGAATGTGTGGTGGATCATAAAAGTCTTTTTAGTTTCATGTCACCATGTTTTTGTAGATCATAGCAGGCTCATTTGGTTTTTGAAGTTAAATACAGTCTTAAGTCTCTAGTTGCGAGGCCGTGGAACCAAACGTCAGTCTGTGGTGCTCCTTAGGTGATCCGTCTGGAAGGTCAGGTGAGTCGCTATAAGTCTGCGTCTGAAAATGCTGAGATGATCGAAGACGAGCTGAAGGTGGAGAAGAGAAAACTGCAGAGAGAGGTGAGAGCTTCTCATGTGTTCTGGAGAGTTGACAGTTTGGTGTGATTCCTCGGTCTTCCTCCATTTTTTGATGGTTTTGGTTCTTTGCTCTGGTAACGCTTCTGTTCCCATGTCTGCAGCTCCGCTCAGCTCTGGATCGGATCGACGAGCTTGAAGCCAGTAACAACCACCTGTCCAAGCGCCTGGAGAAGATGAAGGCCAACCGGAGCGCCCTGGTGGCCCAGCTGTGATGCTACGTCCTGGGATCCTGCAGCAGCAGAGCACTTGTTTTCTCTGCGTTAGCACTAGACAGCTGGAGGTCGACGAGGCAGAGGAGTGCTCTGGGTTGGGCTGTGATGTGGTTCTGATCCTCAGCTTCTGCTGAGGCTGAAATGTGTGCATGAAGATCATCCAAACCAGCGTCAGCAGAAAGCAGAGGGACGACATATCTAAAAACAACCTTCAACTGCAGAGGAGCAACAGATCTCTGGATCAGAACCTTGTCAGATTGTCTGAATTTCCTTCAGAGAACAAAGAAACACAGCTGGGAATGTTTGTACAGTCAAACTGACCAGCCAGGATGAAACCTGGAATATATAATCTTCTCTGCGCTTCCATCAGAACCGCTGCTTTAATGAATGTTGGAACATCTTAACCATCAGGGAGAATCTCTGCCATCAAACTCGTCATCTTCACTCACCGGACCAACGTGGAAAAGTTGGCTGTTGAACTGAATCTCTTTCATCCGGGAAGTTCAATTCATCTCAGTCCCGACTGAGGAATGAAAACTCACCTCCGAGTTTTACACGCAGATGTAATCTGGATCTGGTTTTATCAGCTGGACTGTTTGATCCTGTTAACAGTCCCAAAGGAATTATTGATCATTAAAGATTCAAACAATAACGATTCCACGGAAACGATTAACAACCCCGAAGAAGCGATTAAAGATTCATCTGGAACTGTGAAATATTTCTGTGGAATGATCTTTAATTCCAAAAAGAATAATTAATGATCAGACAGGAATCATTAATCATTCTGCAGGAATCGTTAATCCACTTCATCTGGTGTTGTCCCATTTTCCCAGATTCTCATCCATCTGAGATTTTGAGAACTTGACCCAGCAGCTGGGATGTAACATGACCTGCTTGGATATATCTGTAATCAGTCAATCAATCGATCTATCAGTTAATGCCGAGTTTGGCTGCTTTAGCCGTTGGTTTGATCCATCCTTGTTGCTAGGTTACAGAGGAGGTTCAGGACCAAACCCATGAAAGTACAATCGGCTGAAACTGTTTGATGCCTGACTTATTGATTAGGGTCAGTGTGAGATCAGGAGCTGCAAGGCTTCATTGATCAGTGTGATGGTTATTGGCAGAGCTGTAATAAACTCCTGGAACCTTCTCTCCTTGTTTTGGACTCTAATTAACAGAACCAGTACAAAAGAACCAGTAAGGATTACGTCTGATGAACAGTATCCTTAATTTCATTAACTTTGACCTGATTAAGACCAACTTATCCTGAGTAGGTTAAATGAAGACCATCTTTAAACGGATTAAAATGAGTTTTTTAGAAACAAAAACTTTATTTGGTACAACTCATACGCCGACATTCCCAGTATCATTCCAGATCTTTCCCTGTTTTATTCCAACATCAAGGACATCTGATCAATTATTAAACACTGAGAAATAAATCACATTTAAATGGATGGAGGAGCTGTAACATATTTCCTTTTTCAAGTTTCCTTCAGGCCTCCAGTCAATGGATTTTCATTCAGATCGACAAACATGAACTTATTCCTGATGTTATCAGTATAAAACATTAACGTGTCAAACAGTGTCAGAGGTGTGACATGCACAGATTCTAATAAAGGGTTAAAGCTGGTGATGGGCTCTGGGCTGGGTCTCCCATGGATTCAGTTCTGTCAGACCAGAGGGGGACCAGAGGAGGACTGTACCAACGTGGAATACCCGGACGATACTTTCAGAGGATTTACTCAGAACTGACCAAAGTTTGAAAGGAGGTGAGCAGGGAAAAGAAGGAACATAGGAAACCGTGGAGGGAAAAATAAAATGTTTTTCCTGAGTCTTGCTTCTAAGTCTGATTGTTTTGTTGTTGCCTGGTAACCAGAGGCTTAGTTAGACTCTGTCAGACTGTTAATGAAGTTGCTCCACATTAAGGAGGAGGGGGTTTGAGCAATAAGAGGAACAGCAGAGGCTCCTGTTTGTCTCTACTCGTCATCTTAGATGAGAGCGAGGAGATAAAGATCAGGTAAGGTGTTTCCTGTTTGATGATCTGAACGTAGGAAAAAAATAGTGGAAGAAAAAATTAGATTTAAATTTGTTCTTCTGAAACCAATAACTACTGATTAACTGATAAACCTCCTGCTGGAAGAATCAACTCAACATGTCGGAATCGGACATCCAAAACAGGTCAGCTTTCTTCTTTTGTACTTTTCCCAAACAGAAGAAGTTTTCCTCATTTTCATCTTACAAAGGACAACGAAACAAAAAGTGAAGCTAATCTTCAACAACTTCCAGATCACATAAAACACATAAACGCATCTCTTCGGGTATAACTTTATCCCTACCTACTTCAGTCGCTAGGGGCAACGTTCCTGCTCTTAATTGTGCACACAATGACCTCTGACCTCTCGCTAAATGCAGCGTTAAGTATGATTCTGTTAATATTCTTCTTTAATTTGAACATACATTCTAAGTTTGGGTTTCTTGTGAAAATAAAACAGCTTTTGCTTTTCAATATCTATCTTACACTGCAGATTATTACTATAAATATGACTTAAATCACAGGAGGATATCTCATAAATGTCACTGGACCATGGAGGATTGTGGGCTCTGTCCCAATTAAAGATCTTTTTAGTCATCCTATCAACGGACATCCTAATTAATCGGTTCCAGAGCCGAACCATCTTTGTTTTACGAGGCAGGGTTCCCATCCAGAGTCCCCCTCTATAACAGCCTTTGCTGTAAGTTTATGCACTCCAAGAAAACACCTCAGGACTCAGCTCTGGATAGAATTACTTTCCGGGGAATCTTTAAAACTCCATATTCCAGCAGTATAAAACAAAACTTAACCAACCATAGAATCAAAGAGCTTGATAAAAGTTATAAATCCAATATTTGGACACCTTTTAATTTTGTTCATCACAGCCCCCAGAGCCCTACCCGCCGAGTGCGCCAGGGCTGTCCTTCA
The DNA here is from genome assembly GCA_026261665.1 of Melanotaenia duboulayi. Classification (NCBI taxonomy): domain Eukaryota; kingdom Metazoa; phylum Chordata; class Actinopteri; order Atheriniformes; family Melanotaeniidae; genus Melanotaenia; species Melanotaenia duboulayi. The sequence continues at coordinate 5,565,792 of CM047998.1, forward strand.
TTTTTCTAATTTTCAGTAAAGAGAAAACTAAGATATTTGTAGGAGGAAGTAAACGTCGATATCCAAAAAAAAAAGTATGGCGGCTTTGCTGAACAAACTTACTTTTCACCATTGATAGTCAATGTCACACCATGAACTCATAATATTCAACATCCTCGGTAAATTAATTTCACTTTCTGCNAATGTCACACCATGAACTCATAATATTCAGCATCCTCGGTAAATTAATTTCACTTTCTGTAACCAGCAGAATATCGTCGACACATAACAAAATACTCAAATTTAAGTGCTCTAAGTCTAAACCAAGCTTGGCCTGTTTAATTTCTTGGGCTAAATCATTATGTAGAAAGAACATCACCTTGCTTAAGTCCAAATGGGATGGGAAACCATTCAGTTCTAAGATCATTTAACTGGATGCATGCAACAGGATCCTTATGTTGATTTAACGGCCCTATAAAATTTTTTAAAATTGACAAAGCAAACAAAAGTTGCATTTCCCTTCTTTAACCTTGCTCTCACCACTGAGGACATAAATGTGATCAATGCATGCTGTTTTCCCTAAAGCCATTTTGTTCGTCCACCAAACACCTCGTGACTCCAAGAAATCATGTAGTCTATTGTTTAACACCACTGNGTGACTCCAAGAAATCATGTAGTCTATTGCCACTGAATATAATTTATAGGTGGTACTAAGAAGACTAATACCCCTTTATTTTAAAGAAACTTGTGGATCCACTTTGGAAAATTTAAGATTAGGTTTAATAAGACATTTGTTCCACACAGTAGGAACAATACCGTCCTGGAAATACTTTTGAAAAAGACTAAATAAGATCTTTAACATGACGAGCGTTTTTAAAGCCTCATTTGGGATTTCATCAACTCCTACAACTTTATTTAATTTGGCTTTATTTACCACTCTCCGCACCTCCTCTAGAGAGATATCCATAGCCAGTATATAATCACAGTAAAACCCAAAATTATTCTTAATATTCACCAACTCACATTTTTGCCTACCGACCTTATTTAAAAAGTAATCATTAAATGAGGAGGTATTACCAAAATCTCTTTTCCACTGATTAAGGATCTCTTCAGTTTCAAAAGTTGGTACCCCATCTTCCTTGACAACCACAAGGGAAACTTCTTTGAGGACCTGAAGTTATTTATAATTTTCCAAAATTGCTGAGTGTTCCTGTTTNTTTGAGGACCTGAAGTTATTTATAATTTTTCAGAATTGCTGAGTGTTCCTGTTTTCCAAAAGTTCTAGCGGAAGTGCTTGTCCTCTTGTAAAGCGTGTCTTAACGTACTTAACCCTTCTGTCAAATTTACGTAGACACTGCTGAAATTTGATTTTAAGCTTTTCCTGTTTTTCCTCACATTTAAGAAACATTTTTTCTGCGTAACGCAGATGAGTCCATAGTTCACTTAACTCATTGTTCCAATAAGGTCGCTTCCTTCAATGACTTTTCCTCTGAGCATGTTTTTTGTGGAACTAAATTTATCCAATCTAATTACTTAGATTATTTGGGCCATTTTCTAGCACATAAAGGATCTCTTGAAGCGCTCCTTGACTCAGTTCAGAGGATAGAAAGTTAACAGAAAATTTCCTCTTTTGTCTTTTGCTATTATGTTCAGTATATACCATTTGAGGATTGGTAAAATTCCCCCGTTTGAAAAGTTAAACACGAAATTGAATGATCTTGTACCTTACACCGCTCATCGATCAAACTGAGAGCATCAAGTCCAACCCTCTCTACAAGTTCCAGAGGAGTGTAGATCTTTAATTCAGTACTCCGATTGAAATTAGCGTAAGGCGTCACGATGTAATCCAAGACCGCTTTTTCCGACCCTTTCCTCGTCCTCATTCTCATCCCCATCCAACATCCTGAGCTCCATCCTGATCCCTATCTTCATCCCAATCCCTTTCCTCATCCTCGTCCTCCTGAACCAAAACTGATCCTCACACCAATTCCTGTTCTCATCCCAATTCTTTATTGCATTTCCAAATCTCGATCCCCATCCTCATCCAGACTATTCTCATCCTGATCCCGACCTCCATCTTCATTATGATTCCTTTTCTCATCTCAATCCTCATCCTAAACCCCATCCTCAGTCTCATCATCATCTTTATCCCATTCCTGATCCCTGTTCATTTATGATCCCAATCCTGACCCTTATCCCTCTGCCCCGCCTCAGGTCCGACTGCACCCCTCTCAGGCAACTCCAGCCACATGGGTTTGACTCCTCCTCTAACCAGACGGCTCCCTTCACCTTGACTCCGCCCACCTCCCTGCAGAATGAAGTCCTGGAGCAGCGTTCTGCTGGCAGCCCTGCTGACATGGATCCTTCTCTTTCTTTCTCTGCTCTGTCACTTCTTTGATCTGCAGTCACAGTCCAGACTTATCTGGTCTAAAACCCACCACTTGGCCTCTGTGGACCGGGAACAGACCAGGACCAGTAACAGAAATGCTGGAGCCTCTGATGAAGACTGGAAGAGGATCAGGGCTGACTACCGGTCCAGGACCAAGAACTTTTACAGAAGGCAGTCTCTGGAGGTCTTGCAGAGACTCTGGACTGGGAACCTGCAAGTGGGGATGCTGAGTCCTCGACTTCAGAAGGCCCTAAAGGTCCAGCTGAGCACAAACAAATACCAGGTAGTGCACCGGGTGCCAAGAGGCGGCCGCAAGTCTAGAATGGATCTGTACTGCGACATGAAGAGGAGCATCAAAATCCGGACCGTGGATGGGACAGAAGAACCGTTCTCCAATCTTGGCTGGAACCACCTGGTACCATCACAAGCCCTGCAAGACCTCCACACATCTCCATATCAGACCTGTGCCGTGGTGATGTCAGCGGGTGCCATTCTGAACTCCTCACTGGGGAGTGAGATCAGTAAGACCATGCTCATGCTCAGAACTGGGATGGGGTCAGACCAGGAACAGGATCAGTAAGGGGTAAGGCCAGAAACAGGACCAGGAAGTGGTTAGACTTGAAACAGGACCAAGGAGGGGTCAGACCAGGAACAAGATCAGGAAGAGAATAGACTGGAACCAGGATCAGGAAAGGGAGCGACCAGGAACAGAACAAGGATGGCATTGGACCAAAATTAGGATGAGAGTGGGGTCAGACCAGAAACAGGACTGAGAAGAGTTCAGACCAGAAACAGGACCAGGTGGATCTCTGTTTATTCTCTGAGTAAATAGCCTGCTGTAAACAAAAAGTAAACAGCAACATCCTCCTGCATTTGCATCCAGACTCCCATGATGCAGTTCTGCGCTTCAACGCCGCTCCAACCAAAGGCTTTGAGAAGGATGTGGGCAGCAAGACCACAATCCGCCTCATCAACTCCCAGGTACAGGCCACGCCCCCTCACCTCCTTCCTGCTCATTTCTGAAATTCTCTTTCTAATTACTGATTTTGGATATTTTACATTACTGATGTAGTTTGTGAATGGGTATTGGCTACAACACCAGGAAGAACAATAAGTTAAGTTGTAGCTCCACAATAATAAACAACACTTGTTTTTTTTTTACTCTTTTTCGGTTCTTCTTTCTCTCCTTCCCCTGCTTTTTTCCTCCTGTACTTCTCCTCCTTTTCTTCATTCTTCCTCTTCGTCGTCCTCCTCCCAGATTGTGTCTTGTCCTGAACACGATTTCATCAGCAGCTCTTTGTACCGAGATGTCACCTTGCTGCTCTGGGACCCAGCGTCGTACTCAGCCAACCTCACCCAGGTAACTTCAGATCACCACTGATCTCTACACTTTTAATCTGGCCCTGGTCTGCAGGCAGTACAGTGTCAGATCCCTCACTGTTGAATGTTGTATTCAGATCTGAGACTAAAGAGCCTGTTAGTTTTAAAGGGGATGTGCATGGTGCACACACCATTCAGGAGTGGGAGAGGATAATGATGATGTACCTGAGGAATAAGGGGATTCTGGTAGCAGATCAAGTTGAGGAAGTGCTGAGCAAGCTTGGTGGGAGGGCACAGGAAGTGGTGAGGGTTTACATAGCAAGCCGTCCTTGTCCCTATCTGGACGCCCGGATCCCATTTTTTAGATTCTGAAACAGCATTTCAGTGACAAAGTCTCCTCTAAAATGCCCCTAGCTGACTTTTATGCTACTCTGCCCAGGCTAGGTTAATATCCCTTTGACTATTGGCTAATACTAAACAGAGCCATGGAAGTGGCAGAGGACTGTCTTAGGAGGCAGAATTATCTGTCGCCCCTGACTCAATGGTCTGTCACTGAAGTGCACGAGAAACTTGTTGAACACAGCAGAGACCATAGGCGGACATCAAAGACGGGACTCCACACTCCCATAGCCTCTCAGCAACAGGAGTTAACACCTGTGTGCAGCAAATGATGCTGCCAGTTGCTTCTGAGGAGTCCACTGACTTCCTTGATCGCATTATTGTCATGTTGGACAAACGTGTGCTGAACAGCAGCCACAGAGAATTGGAACGCTCAGTGGAGTTGAGGGACGTGCTCGCCAGGATCAGGCATCAAAAACCAAATATAACATACCCTGTGCTATTTACAGGGATGGGGGGAACACAGCTCATTACCATTGTAAAGCACATCACTTGTGTTTTATTTGCTATTCGCCTGATCGCCTGCAGAGTGTCTCAGAGCTCTAGCCAACGAGCCCAAGGGCGCCAAACCAGCAACTCAGAAGGACGAAAACTAGGTGGGCAGCATTTGGAGGGGTGAATGTTAGGCTTGATAATGGTCCTTCAGGGATGGTGGACGATGATCTAGAATGTATTTATTAGAGTGTGTGTGAAGAAACAGACTTTGGATGCAGACCAGTCCTTCAAAACACAGAGACTGAAATCTGATGATGGACTGTTCTATGAAAATGTGACACTGGGTGACAAAATACCAGTCAGATAGTANTGACACTGGGTGACAAAATACCAGTCAGAGCGATGGCTGATAGTAGGTCAATGGCTTGCACTCTGAGCGCCACTGTCATCTCACAGCTACAGCAATCTGCTATGAAAAAACTCATTTTGGAGACACTGATGTCCTAGTTGGTTGCAGTTGCTCAAAGACAAGACCATCAGGCATGTGTGATCTAGAAATCGGATGCTGCAGGGGCTGTGCAATAGTCCGGTTTTCATATTTACTCTTTCAAGCTGTCACTTTTGAGATTTCAGATGATGGAGGTCAGGGGTGACTAAAACAGAAGCCGTTTTAAAAAGCTATTTCTAAAGACTACAGTGTGATTTTCTTTAAAGATAGGTGGGAAGGTGGACACAAAAAACTATGGTAAGGTGGATGGAGATATGGAGGATGAAGCTGGGGAGAAGCTGGATAGTAAGACCAATTTAGCAGACCAGATCCAGGGTGTGGCCATGGGAGTGGGTGGGGAANATATGGAGGATGAAGCTGGGGAGAAGCTGAATAGTAAGACCAATGGAGCAGACCAGACTCACATGCTGAGCATGGAGGAAGAGTCCTCCATACATGTCCTGCTGAAAGATTCCACTGAGGAGAGAGTGGACCACTGATAAAGATGGATTTACCGGTGGATTTAATGTAGTGAAAAAGTTTATTGAACTCTGTTTTTGTGATTTTGGACTGTCAGCAGGAAGGATGCACGCTGCCAACGTTGATGATAATTGGATGGACAGATGGTGGAAGTGGGCGGAGCATGTTTGGGAATTTAGACAGTTGCACTGGGAAAGCAAAGCATTGCCACATTAAAAAACGAACATTTCTAATGATGGAATCCCATCATTAATGACCTTCCAGGAGCATCAGCAAGTGAAAAGCAGTAATGTGAAGCAAAATACTGTTTTTCATCTTATAAGAAAAAGTGAGAGAAAGCAAAATAATCTGTTGAAATCAAAGCACTAGATGCCTATGATGAATAAGGAGGGCTAAACTGGAGTTATTTAAAATAACTTATAAGAAAACACAGTTGCTAGTGCAAAGAACTTGCACTTGCTAACATGCTAACAAGTCTGGAAAATATTTAGCTAATCAGTTAAAAACAAATCAAGAAAAAACTATTTAGCCTCTATTAAGGACCCATCAGGGAATATTAAACCCACCAGAAAACAATATGGATCAGTTTCTCAGTAACATCAGCCTCATCATGAGCAGGTTTTGGCTTTGGATTTACCTCACAGTAGGAAACTCCATGAAGCCTCCAGAACATGCCTCATAATAACGCTCCAGGCCCAGATGGTTANAACTCCATGAAGCCTCCAGAACATGCCTCGTAATAACGCTCCAGGCCCAGACGGTTTTCCAGCAGACTTCAATAAAGATTTGTGGAATACAATGGTACCGATAATATAAAAAAATGAAGCAAAATAATAAATTACCACCAAATGTGAAGTCTGCCAACATCAGCCTCCTGTTCAAGCTGGGCAAACACCCACACTGCCAATCAGCTATCGCCCAATATCACTCATGTAGATCTCACAATAATCAGCACTATTAGAACAGATAACCCCTCCATTCACCATCCTAAACAAACGGGTTTCATGAGGGGTGAACAAGCTTCCATTAACACACACTGACACATTAATATCACAGACTACTCCACCATCGACGAAACAACACTTATTTCATTAGATGCAGAAAAAGCTTGTCTTATATTAGCCAAAATATCAAACATCACAACTGTTTCAAAAGCATCAATATCAGTTCCTCTCTGGCAGCCTGGAGGGATTCCTTGAAATAACCAAATCCTCACTCCTCCCAGGTAAGCGTACACCCACCTGGAACAAAGCCAGGTACCTTTCAGGGGCAGCCAGGGTCGATCTCGATGGTGGCCCTGGGGTTTGGGCTCACTCCCGGTGTGTGGTGGGTGGGTGTTTTTCAGTGAGGGTGGTGGCTCTTTGGCAGCAGTCACTGGGTCGGGCCATGGAGACACCTGTCGCAGCTTGTCCTGCCCTGTGAGGGATCCCAGGGCCTCCTGCCACCGGTTGGTTGGCTACCTGTCTGGGGGAAGTTTCCTACAACTAACTTATGGGTTTCCTTCCTTCCCTCCAATCCTACATCCACATACCCCTTCTCTCCCCAACTCTAGTACACACCCATACATGTAGATACATGCAGGGTTTGAAGAGCATGTCATATGGGATGTGGCGGACGGGGCCATCTAAGTGGCCTCGTTTACAGTGCGGCTCGACCCCCATGAGGGATGTTAGTGTTTGTCTTTTTTGTGTATTGGTGACAAAGTGTATTTAAAACTGAGGAGGGGGTTTACCACAGAGAGCAGCCAGCANGGTGACTAAGTGTATTTAAAACTGAGGAGGTGGCCACCACAGAGAGCAGCCAGCGAGGGAACACAACTCGTGCCATGTCAATCTGGTTTTAGGACAAACTACATTATCGAGACCGCCCTTTGTTAAGGACCTCAGGTGTAACTTTGACTCTCAGAAACTTTCTGTCCTGGTGTTGCTGCCTTTGATCAGTAGATCACCAGATTTTACTACACTGACTGAGAAGTCTGGTAGGCCTCTCGGATTTGGTTTTGTATGTTGTGTGTGTATTTGTGTGTGTGTGTGTGTGTGTGTKTGTGTGTGTGTGAAAGAGAGATTATGATCAGGTGTGTGTTTTTAAAATTGTTAGGTGTAAGGGAAGACATGTTTTTAATATACCAAAATAGTTTTTATGTAAAGCACTTTGTGCTACTTTTTGTATTAAAAGTGCTTCATAAATAAAAATTGATTTGATTTATATTATATCCTGAATATAATGTGTTTTTATTAAAAGATAACTCAGACTATTAGTATAAATATGAAGAAGTTTGGTCTTTATTTACAAAAGTTAAATAAGGATATACATTCTGGCAGGCAACATTTCTCTACCCCTGTTTATATAACTTATATTATATTAATTTATAGATACCTTAGATCAAAACTAACCACCACAGTAAATATGAGGACGTTTTGTCTTTATTTATTAAAGTTATATAAGGGCTACAGGTTCTGGCAGGCTGCATTGCTCAGCCTGTAGAAATTTGGATCCCAACTTTAAAATTTATATTTTGTCCTACCGTCAGTTTCTTTTATTTATAGAAAACTTAGATCATACTCAGTTACTGCAGTAAGTTTTGTCTTCATTTATAAAAGTTACATAGGTTTACAGATTATGGCATAATGGATTTCTAAGCCTGCCAAACTCTGTATCCTCTGACTTTTTATGATATATGACATCTTTACAAAGCAACAAAAAGTGGCAAAATGTGCACTAAGGAGCTTCAGTGGTCCCAGAACTAAGTCCTGAGGAGCTCCTCTGGCCCCAGAATAGAGCCCATCAATGCTCTGTCGACTCAGACGTGAAGCTTCTCTGTTTGTTTGCATTTTTCTTCCTTGCAGTGGTTCCTGAAGCCCGACTTTGACCTGTTCATTCCATACATGGAGCGGCGGCGCCTTCAACCCGAACAGCCATTCTACATACTCCACCCACAAACCATCTGGACTCTGTGGGACCTGATCCAAAACAACACCGAGGACCAGATCCAACCCAATCCACCCTCATCTGGCTTCATAGGTACTTTAGAAGCACAGAGTACAGCAGAGATCAGAACCCAGTAAGAGACCAAATGTTTACTTTGACAGTTTTAAAATTAAAAGACAAAAGATTCGGATCAGAACACAGAACTTTATTCCTCAGCACACACATGTTCACATGTTTCACTACAACACAGTGTGTTCAAACACCAGCACAAAACCGTGTGTGTGTGCACATAGAAGGGGTGTGGAAGTCAGATGACTTGGACTCGAGTTAGACTTGTTAGACTTTGACTTTAGCCTCTTTACTTGGAAGTACTGGATAGTACTTGATACCGTACTAAACTATGTTTTGGTGCTGTTTGGTTTGAGCGTTTTCACCTAATAACCCTCAATACACAGAATCCTTTCATCTAATCACGTAGCAGGAGACAGAGACGACAGTAAACTCCACGAAGAACAGAGCGCCAGTGGTGAAAACATAGATTCCCAAGGTTTTGTACAAGAATCATGAGGGTGTCAATAAAAACGCATTGCAGTGTGTAAGACATTCATTCAATCATTCTCTGTCCTGCTTTATCCATTACGGGTCACAGGTAGTCTATCCCAGCATTTAACAGGTGAGAGGAAGGTACGCCTGGACAGGTCACCAGTCCATCGCAGGGCCAACACACAGAGACAAATAACCATTTACACTCACAGGGAGAATTTAGAGTGACCAATTAACCCAACATGCATGTCTTTTGGGTGGTAAGAGGAAGCCGGAGAGAACATACACACACACGGAGAACATGCAAACTCCACACAGAAGGCCATCATTCCCAGGTTCGAGCCTCCCCTCAGCCGAAGCTCGAATCAGAGACCTTCTTGCTGTGAGGCTGCCGTGCTAACCGCCACACCACCATTTTTGTTTCTTGCAGTGGTTCCTGAAGACCAACTTTGACCTGTTCATACCATACTTGCAGCCCACGGTGGTGTGGTGTAAAACATGCTGGTCAAAAATTAGACAAGGACTCAACGACGTCCAACCTGATTCAGCATTTATAGTGTGACTGAACGGTAGGTCAGTCACGTTATAAAGGTTGGAAAGCTAATGTTAGTTTATCAATGAGGGAGTTTAGAACACATTTTTCTCTGTAGTTTCAGTCAGTGCAGGCAGTACACAGAAACATTTAACAGACAGTCTGCAAAAGCTGCAGCAGGAACATAAGATAACCCCATGTCAACATCATCTGCTCCTCCTGAGTTGAAATTACAGACGTGCATGTTAGGTTGATATGTGATTTAAATTGCTGCAGGTGGAGTGCTGGTGGTTGTTTGGCTAGGTGTGTGTACAGAGTATAACCCACAAATTAATACAAATTAAATTAGTAAGAAAACGTCAGGTGTTACGGTTAAATACCATGATGATCTTAGTTACAACATGAGACATTTTGTAACTTGACTGTCTATCATGAAAACAAGAGTTTTTTGCACTTTCTGAGTGTAGTTGGCAGTAAGTACAGCCCAGTGTGCCGTAGAACATTAACATCAAAATTCGAGAACATTGCTGATGACAGGTTCAGAATTAAAAGCTTAGTTGAGCATTAAAGACCATGTTTCAGTCACTGTGGACAGTTGGTCAGACTGGAAAATAAGAGGATTCCTTCTCACTGTACACTGTTTATAGAAAGATGCGGAGCTGATACAGTCAAAGTCTGATCTCTTGGTTGTGACCTTGTCAAAGTTTTAACCCCTTGATGACCCAGAGCTGTGGCAGGACTGGAAGATCAGCAAACTGCGATGCCAAGATGCCAAGAAAAGAGCATTTGCAGTGTTTTACACACTCTCCAGCTGCTGGTGGGTGATGGTTTAAAAGAAACAAAAGTAATCTCCTTACCTTGCTCTTCCTACCATGCTGAATTTGAAAACAACAAGGTGTCCCTGCTGATGTCAACACAAGGTGGAACTGAACCTGAAGCTCGTCATGTTCTGGAGGGATGATTACAGTCAGTCCTGTTGTTCCCTCTGTGTCGTCCCTGAATCACCATCTTAAAGTGCGCTTCCTGAACAGCCTGGTTAGAGGTCTCTAGGCATCTCTGACCAGACAATGTCTTGGAATCTTTATCAATGTGAAAATGGCCAGGGCACAAGAAGGTGTCACTACCCCTTTTTCAGATCCAGTCTACCTCAAGCAGCTGTCGTGGATCCAGCTTTTTCCCTGAAGTGGGTGGAGCACCATGTTCTGGTCAGTCATGAGGTCAAAGTGGACGTGGCACAACAAGTGAAAGGTAAATCTTTTTTTGTTTTCTAATTTGTTTTAGCTGCTCCAATACCTTTTCACTGTATCCACCTGCATCACCAGTAATAACTGTAATGAGCTATTTTGTTCTTTCTTGTTTTTCCAGAACTAATCCTCCAACATGCTGCAGATTTTGGGCCACCTGTACCTCCAGCTGAGGACCTTGAGCGAGAGTACAGGTTGTTTGCAGCATACCATAAGAGGCAAGACAGCTAAGTCCTGACATTTCAGGACAGAATGCCCTCTTGTTTTGGGCATGAACATGAACACTCTTCCTTCACTTCTCTGAGTGGTTATCAGGACCCTAGTATTGACTGCCTGGCAGTGCTCCAGTACCATGGTGGCATCATACTGTGGCCCCACTGTATACAAGTGACTGGTCGACTTTTCTCTAACTTGGTCTTACTATATAAGGCTTTAACATAACGTGGAGCCTCTCTAGAAGGCCATTTATACTCAATTCAGATGGACGGATATGCAAACGGACGGATTCGCGGATGGAAGGATGTGCATATGGATGGATACATAGATGGATACGCACCTGGAAAGAACCACGTAGAAGAACTGCCTGGAGGAACTATCTGGAAGAAATCATCCACATTTTTCCAACAGACCTGTGGCCTTACACCACCTTACAGCGAACCCCTCCAGAACATGGCGTCTGCATACAGCAGAGATTCTGATCCTGTTCAGGAATCTGATGAACACAGTTGAGACCAATCAGAACATTCTGGACTTTGGGTCCAGTATTGGGATACAGCTCTGTGGCCTCTGAAGATAAAGGATTCTTCTTTGATGGGACGGGACCTTTAAAGTAAAGACATTATTTGGCCAATCGATTATTACAAAGAGAACCAGACCCAGCAGACCAGAAATCATCCAACCAGACACATTGGACCTGGGCACATTGAACCGGGAATTTCAGAACCTACACAGTGNATTGAACCGGGAATTTCAGAACCTACACACTGGATCCGACACACACACACACACACAGCAGCTAAAACCTGATGGTACAAACAGGAAATACAATGACAACAACATGGTCTGCTGCGTTTTCCTGCAAGCAAATCTCAAAGGACCTTGGACTGTTCTTGAGTGTTTTTATCTTTAATTCCAGAACAATCCCTTGGTGATATTTTATGAAGCACTGGACCAGAACCCTGTCGTCCTGCAAAACCAGCCCAGGATGTATTCCTCCTGTCCAGCATCTACTTGTGTCTCTCTGGTCGGAATTTTTGTCCCTTGTGTTTGACCGTACCAACAGCACACATGACCTTGTTATGTCATCAGTCACAAACCACACCACAGGCTCCGTCACCATGGAGATCTTCCTGTGGCTCAACAGGGCCCGTTTTGTCAGACATGGCGGCGCTAGTTCCCTCCAGGTCGTCTGTGCAGGGTTTGGTGAGTGCTGGTTGGACAGGGCTGGGGTCCATCACGCGGCGGTTCAGCTGCACAGCAGTGGTCTTCGAAGGCATGGAGGAGGGTCCAAGCTCGGTCAGCTGGTGCCGACAGCGGAGGAGGATCAGGAAGCAGCGGTAGAACTGAAACCAATGAAGAAGACGCGTTTTCATCAGCTGTTTAATGCTGGAACAAAAAGTCCTGCAAATATTCAAAACACGTTGCTTTCTGTTAAATTCAGAGTAGTTTTTTTTATTTTTTATTTACTTCTCATGAACATATGAGTTTTATTTTTATCTACTTCTCAACAAAACGTTTTGTTTATTTACGTCTCATGAAGGTTTTCCTCTTGTAAATAATGTTTTTTTTTTTACTTCTCTGGAACGTGTTTATCTTTTGTTGAATTCTCAGAGTGTTTTTATATTTTATTTATTTCTCATGAACATGTTTTTTGATTTTTATTTACCTTTTTGAACATGTTGGACATGTTCAATGAAATGAAAATGTTTCTTTTTCTTTTTATTTACTTCTCATGAACAGGTTTTTATTTTTCATTTTAATTTATATTTAAATAATTTTAAAGTAAATTATTTTGTAAACATTTTATTGTTTATGTAGATTTTTTGAATATCATATTTAGGGTTTTTACATTTTGCTTCATTATTTGAATTGTGTTTGTATTTAGATTTGTGAAATATTTAATGTCTTTCTATTTCATTTTGTTATTAAGTCCGTCTTCATTTTTAAACTCTTTGGTGACATCACAGGAATCGTGGTGATGATGTCACTGTGCCGTGAGGTCAGCGTGTACGAGTTCCTGCCGTCATTGCGCCACACCGACCGATGCCACTACCATGAGCGTTACCATGACGTGGCGTGCACACTGGGCGCATACCACCCACTGCTCTATGAGAAGCTGCTTGTCCAACGGATCAACTGGGGGGACCAAGACCAGCTCAAGACCCGAGGGAAGGTCTCACTGAGGGGCTTCAGCACAGTCACCTGCGGAACCTGATGCTGATCCAGTTTCTGAACCTGTTAATGATCCTGATCCCATTTCTAAACCTGACCCCTTTTTGATAATCCCATTTCTTAACCTGTTACTTAGTGTGGGTAGTGACATTTATTTGGGGAAAACAAAGTACTTCTAAGAGTAAGAGTTTTACTGCACCATACTTTAACTTGTACTTGTCAAGAAGACACACTGTCCTCACTCTGCTACATAGGACAAAACTCAACTCCTTCCTTTTTTCTTTTTTTTCCCATAATTTATTTAATTAGATATGAGACCCCACCAGTTTCACTAATCAGATGCAGTAACAATCATCACATGACTGTTTCACCAATGAAATGTAGCCATGCAGTCACAGGTCCATACACACAAACTACGATGGAATAACTACACGTCTTCACACCTAGAAACCCGGGAAATGCAACACATCCCAGGCAACTGTCTCTGATGCTAAACTGAGGAGGATGAACACCTGTTTCAGTGAGCCAACAGCATCTCCAGGTGACCTAGTTTTGTTAGAGTTGTGAAGATGTCACATGATCCAATCACGCTGACATGATCACAGATCCAAGGATAATGGTGATAAAGGGTCACTAACTAGCTGGTGAACTTTAACATGACCATATATTTATCATCAAATAAATGAATTTGTTCTCAGTCATTGTGCCGCTGATGTGTGCGAAGGCAGAGACGTGATCCTGGTTTAATAAAAGATCCTGATCTCATTCCTCTTCCTGTCACTTATCCCAATCCCATTCCTAATTCTGATCCCATTCCTCATTACGTCACTGATCCCAATCCCATTCTTAATCCTGATCCAATTCCTCATCTCATCACTCATCCCGATTCCATTCCTGATCCTGTCATTGATCCCATATCACTGATGATTTTTTTTTATTTTATTTTTTGTTTTTAGAAAAAATCTTGTCGTGGATAAATGTGTACATTTCCCTGTTGCTGTTTTTTCCTCGTCTGACTCTGAACAACAAAAACAACAATAAAATGAGTAATTTTCCTCATCAGACCGGTTGAAGGTTTCTTCGTCTGTTGGGTTTCTGGGGCATTTTTAATAAAGGGGGATTAACAAATTCTGAACTCTGTGTTTATTAACTGTCCAACTCTGAATTCAAATAACTGAGTAGAGCACACTCGGGAGCAGATAAAAGACTTCACCAATCAAACACAGATACAAGTGGCTAGATAGTTCATGACTTACGTTACACATGGCAACTAAGCAAAAAGCTTGCACGTACAGTTTCACATCAGTGGAACAAGAACTGTTAATGAATGCATGAAGTGAGTATGAACAAATCCTGACTAGAAAAGGCAACACGGTAACAGCTGCAGAAGAATAAGAGCAAGTGTGGCCAAAGATTTCTGAGCGAGTAAATGTGTAAGTACTGATGAAAAACCTGATTATGGTGAATTTAAGAAACTAAATCCTTTTCATGGTGCACTCTTTTCCTGTGTCTCTTTATTCTCTGCTGCTTTCTGTGTTTGCATCTCACTGCACTTTACCTTTTACAGGTGTAACCCAGCAGGGTAAGATGTTCCTTGCAACTAAATATGAAAGTATAAAAATATAATCCAAACAGATTAGTATGATTATGGACCATTTGGTGGTTTGTCTAAAACACCAACTAACCTCTATGCCATCATAACAGGCATGAGGAATAATAAAGCAAGACCAAAATATTTGTACACGTCTTTAAACGTCTTTCTGCATATGGTCACATTTTACCTTGGATTCTTTGTAGTCAACACATGACACATAGAAAGTGCTATATAAGGAGAGTCCATTTACCATGTACAGTGATGCGTGATGTGCCCAGTGCTGGTTCAGTGTCAGCCAAACATTAAACTTGCATAATAAACTATCTGAAGTTAGTATAATCTCTATTGGTGTGTCTCAATCAGCACACTTTCCCTATTT
>CM047998.1:5773510-5788837 GCA_026261665.1 Melanotaenia duboulayi
GTCAGAGTGTCTGGTTGTCTGATGGTTGTGTGATTCAACAGCTTGATCTCCATCTTCAGTTAGCCTATCTCTTAGCAGCAGGTTGCAGAGATGGTTACACCTTCCGTCCAGGATTAAAGATGTCTCTGATCTCCATCTCCAGACGGACACCGGGAACCTTGAAGATGGACACTGCTGAAAAACAAAACAGTTTGAATTGGGTTTTATTGATTTTTCCTTTTATATATTATGGCAGATGCTCAAATAAAATGTGGGAAAAGTTTCAAGTAAGTTTAAACCCTCTCAAATCTGGTCTGGAAATTAACTCTGGAATTCATGAGTGGACTTGCAAACCTTCTTTCACTGCTGGTAAAGTGACCAGTTAAGACAAAGGCCAGAATTATAATCTTATCACATTCCAGAGGAAGAATTTTGTCTCCTAAACTTGGTTTAATACTTTATCATTATAACAGTTTTAAATGGTTTAGTTCATTGTTGTAGTCCTTGTAAGTGGTTTAGAAACGTCAAAAGCATAAAAGAGACTGTTTGAATTTTTCTGATGTTTTGTTGAAAAAGTTTATCTTTCCATGGAACCACAGTGCCTCCGAGTGGTCATAATCACCAATGACAGATCCAAATAAAAAGAATCCAAAGTTCTGTAAAACAATTATGTTTTAATATATTATAAGTAGGGCTGGGCACGTTAATGCGTTATTATCACATTAACGCATTAATTAATTAACATGCATCTGTTTTTCCCCAAAGTTCTTGCACACTGGCTCCAAACACACAGAGAAAGCTCATGTAGAGGCACTACTTGCCAACAGTTAAATGCTTGGGTACCCCAGCCAGAAGGGGTTGTCCTACTGACAAACCACTTTCACTCACTACAGAGCAGAGACAATGTGGAGAGTTTGCAATGACAGTGGTCGAACGGAGCTGAACTCCTTACAGCAGGGGTGTCCAGCTCCAGTCCTCAAGGGCCAAAATCCTGCAGGTTTTCCATGTATCGCTTCTCCAACACCAAGGCCGTATTATCCAATGGGCATAATGGGCACAGGCCAGGGGCCCACATGAGCAGTTTTAAGAAAAAAAAAAGATTTTTAAGTTTTAAATATAGGAGCTGATAACCAATCATTATAAAGAATCACGTCGATACAATTTTTAACCTTAACAGAATTAATTGATTGGTGGGGTGCGATTGTGAAAACCCTGGTAACCAGCCCCACGGCCCCGCCCCCTATCCACGTCTTTAAATTAACCAGCGTTGAACTGTGAGAATGAGTAGTAAGTACGAGTAAGAGAAGTGGTTGTTTTTAAATGGAAGCAAAAGTGAAAAACTGAGGAGAGGTTGGCATGTTTATTAAGAAGTGTACCTTCAATAGACCCGTTCGTCAAATCAAGGGAGGAAAATGAGGATGAAGTAATAGAGGAAGACATGGAAGCTAAGCCGGCGGAGGAGGCTATTGTTAGCCCTACAAAAAAGCCTGAGGCTAGCTGCAGCAATGGCAATGCCAACTCGGGACAGTCAATGAAAATCCTTGCACTGTCCTTATCAATCATGGAGCTGCTGCCTTTCACAACAGAGCAAGCAAATATCCCACTTCAAACCATGATGGGTGCTTGGGCGGTAAAGTCCGCTCCTGCACAAATGATCTAATGTGCTGTCATCTTCCAAATGGGGAAAAAGTCTCGAGATTGGATGACCTATTCACCATCTACAGGTAACATTTTTAGCTTCCCTTGCCATTGGCATCAAAGAAAAACCAGTTCATTAGTGGTTTTTCTAACATCCCGAACGTGTGCACGACCACTAGAAAAGCTCAGAGCTAAACTGGCACACAGCCAGAAGGAGAGAAGCGGTGTTGGCAGGAGGTGCTCAGAGGGGTTGTTGCTGCAGGGCTGCCAACTCTCACGCATTGGCCATGAGACACGCATATTTGAGTGACTTCTCACGCTAAACATCCGATTTCTCACGCTGAAATACACATCAAGAGCCATACTGGCTAATCGGGAAGTTTGGTGGACCACATTACTCTTGGGCCGGTGTCCCAGTGAAACAAATAAATAAATAAGTGGAAACAGGCCTACGATATCATCTAAGTATCTGAGAAGAATAAATAGTTGTAATGTGCAGATCAATAGTGAAATATCTAGTCATCCTGTACCAGCATTTATATAACTAAACTTTCAGGTTAGGGATAGGTAGGAACTACTAAAAGTTGGAACTTTTAGCTCTTGGTTAAAATCCTCCAAGCATGCAGTGACCACCAGTTAGTGCCAGTCTTCCTACCATTAGCCAGAGTCTCACTCACACTTCCGTGGGACAGCAAGTCCTCATTCACCACCAGCTGTAGACTGTATGCAAAACACCCCAAATTTTTCACATTAATCTCCTGCATGGTTTTTTTCATGTTGTTAGAGTTGCCACACAAAACAACATGGACATTGGACTATTTTTCATCTGGCCAGCATCCCCTGAGCTGTTTCCTGTATAAGATCTGCAAATCTTATTAGCATTTAGCACGTTGAGCTGTGCTACTTCTGAGCATAATGCCTGACATCTGAGGTCCAAATATCAGTTGTAAAATTTATTGCAGGGACTCTTTCTAGCATGTGTGAAATATGTTAACTCAGTTTCATTTAGTTTGGGAAGCAGCATTTCAGGGATGCTTTCTGTCCTGGACAGTGTATGATGGCTCAAAATGCTCAACAAGGCAGCAAAAGCCAACGTTTTCCACGATACAAAAGGGCTGGTCATCCAGGCCAACGAATTTTAAAACTTCGTCCATTATTGCAGTCGCTGTTTCACCTTCTTTTTCAAACTTCTCACGTTTTTTTAAAGGCAGTGCCAGTGTTTGTTGCTGAAGTTCGTTTCGCTTTTTCGTTTGAGACAACAAACTCTGCATGCTCTCCAACCTAATGACAACTTCACTGCTTAATAAGGTTGTTTGTGTTAAAGGAATTATCACCCGGGAATTCCATTTTTTCTAGTTAAAACATGTGTATTTGTGTTGGACCGAGTTGTTCCCTGAAATCCCTTCTTTTGAAGAAGGTTGAGTTTTTCCCGTCTGGGCCCTTTGTTCACAGCAGAACCACCAACAAGTGAAAACTCTCGCAAAACGTGTGATTTTAATTTGCTTCTGGGATTTTGTTATCATGGGAGGCTATTTGAATAAGCGAGCCCCTCTTCCTCGACTAAAATAACCTGCTCAGCCTACTGCAGTCGACATAACAACAAGTTGTGTGAAGATGTCGAAATAGCACTCCCATGTCAACTGTTCGGTTGTCAGTTGCCAAAACAACATGAAAATGTTTTTAGTCTCCCTGTGGCAGTGGAACAGTCTATCAGGGAAATGGATAAAATAAATTTTTCGTAACAACGTACCTGCATCTCTGCTTTTTGTGTATGAATGTTTCAGTAATTTGGGACAATTTCAGGCGAAGATGGCATCAACCCTGCGGTTGTAAAGAGGGGCAATTCCAACTTTGAGCAGCTCGCCATCAATGCAATCGATAAGTGTCGCTACTAATATAAATTATACTTTACTGTGTCTGAGATGTGAGTTAAGTTGACAAGGCTAACGCTAATGCTAAGGGACGAGCCTAAAAGTTTAACCACCTGCAATGTACAAATGAGCCCTGTGTTTTCTTTTTTATAAATGGGGTGAAGTGCTCTGCCATGTAAATTTTTGTACACATTTTGTTGTAAACAGGCTTTTTCCACCATCTTGGTATCTTCATGCTCGGGGTCTGGTTCAAACATAAATGGCTGGATTTCATAAGCTGCTGCCCGGTCAGGTTGCTCACCATCACTAAGCTGTTGATGTTTTGGAGTCGGATGCACTGTGCATACACTGGGCCATCCCTGCAGCCAATCAGCACACACCTCATTAACATTAGTCAAAAGCTTGCATAAACTCTTACAAGTTTTGGAATGAGGAAAGGGTCAGAACAAGCTCTATGCTTGATTTTTCTTTTTTTAAAAAAAGTTTTCAAAAAGATATTTAAAGACACTTAGAGGACAGTAGATACATGAAATTTTACTGCATTCATTTGCCTTTTGAAACTTCTGTCTTGCATGTTAGGCATGTTGTCATTTTCCTGGTGGGGTTTTGCTTACAAGAAATGACACCAAATTGCTGGCATAACACTAATGCTAACTGTTAGCAACATTGACTCATATGCAGCTGCTTGCTCACCTACCAATCCAAAACAGCAGCCACGCAAGATTGCATAATGTCCTGTGTCTGAGTCTGGCGGTGTTGGGCAGGGAAAAAAAAAACATTCAGTTTTGGATGGCGTTTAGGCAGAAATACTCGCAGATGGCGATACCCGTACTTTTGGAAAGGGTTGACAAGTACTTCCAATGTCAGTATCGGTATCCAGCCAAGTTTTTCATGCTTGTTGGCCTGACTTATTGCCTGAAATATTTGGTGGGTCCTGCTGGACCAAACAAAGAAACCAAAACCTCCACAGGTGGGCTGCTGCATGGAAAA
This sequence comes from Melanotaenia duboulayi, assembly GCA_026261665.1. NCBI lineage: Eukaryota > Metazoa > Chordata > Actinopteri > Atheriniformes > Melanotaeniidae > Melanotaenia > Melanotaenia duboulayi. The sequence continues at coordinate 5,777,989 of CM047998.1, forward strand.
GTTTGGGAACCCGTTTTAAGGTTGGACGGTCTCTTATCTGTCTAATGCTGGGCTTATATCAGAAGATTTTCAAAAGACTCTAGAAAACTACCAGCTCACACCTGCTCACATCTAAAGACAAATGTTTAGAGAGTTTTAAGTCTTAGCCTAGTCTCAGTCTAAGATTTCACAAGATGATTTACAACAACTTAACATTTATTGTAATATATTGAATGAATAAACAAAGTCCACAGATAGTGTCCTACATGTCCGGGCAGCAGACACGTTCAATAAGCCTGCAGGCTTATTGAACGTGTCTGCTGCCCGGGGTCTGAGTTTCTGTTGTCATGGTTACCAACTACCATTTAGTCAGCGCAATAATTTACAACAATAAATCTATTTGACCGGAACTGTCCATTATCAATTTTTAATGGACACCCTTCAGCCAATCAGAATCGAGTATTCACCCAAATCATGGTATAAAAAAAAAATGGTATTATCTTTTTTCAAAATTAATCTTCCATAAATAAATAGTTTATAATGTGAAATAAAGTGTCCCTGGATATTATTCATGGTGATGTAGCGATAACAGCTCTTTTATGTTCACCACGTTTTGCTATCTCCACCAGGCTGGATGCATTTGAACTGTTCTGTTTTTGACTTCACTAGATGTCACTAGAAGTTAAGAAGTCAAATAAAAAAAAAAATTGTACTCGTGTTCATGTTTATGTTGACCGTTTTTTCCTTTTATATTAGTCATTCTGAATTTTCTCCAAAGTGTGGTGAATTTAATTGAAAAATAAATTAAACAGAAAAAATCCTGGTAGCTGGCAGCAGCTCTCATATTGCCTTGATACAAAAACAATAATATCATCAGAATCCGGACATAGGCTAACTGAAGCTGAAGCAAAACGGTGCAATGGGATTAGGTGAGTGGCAATCAAATTCCTGTTAGAGAGAAACCTTCCTCTCTGTGGCCACTCTGACACACTTTATGAACCAGGCAATGGAAATTTCTTGGGTCAGGTCCAGTTAATGGCTCAGTTAGACCCTGTGATGCGTGAAGATCTCAGATGAATCCAAGCTAAGGAAGTCTCAGACATGTACCCGAGTGGTTGCATCCAAAATGAAGTAATGTAACTTGTGCCCAAGTGCAGAAAAGATAGTACTGTTGACAGATTAAATAAAGCCATATATTATTAGGTAATAATGGATTGCACACCCGATGACGATACATTAACACTGTAATGTGTGCCATCATCACTGATCTAATTGTACTCTATGCTACTCTAACTTTGGTGAACACTCACAAGGTGACACAAAATTGACCACAAGACCTTTCTCTAATCTTTATTTAACCCTGGATTAATAAACATTAAGTCTTTACTAATAATGTATAACCAAGGTCATAAGATTTTTTTTAAGAGTTGAAGTCAAAATTATCTTGTCAGTGAGAACATGCATTAGTCTGGGATTGAAGAAGATCTGGAAAATTAAAGTTGAAACTAATTCGTATCCATTTGCACTAGCACTGCCAAAAATAACATGTTAACAGTAACAAATGTATGTAATTAACTGTTAATATTTTTATTGCAATCAGACATTTCTCCGTTATGACAGCGGGCCTGGAGAGGTGAGGTGGAAAAGATGAGCCGGCTGGTTCTATGATGACTTGAGAATAAACTCAACATTAATGGAGCAACTCATGGTTGTTGCCTCCATGGAGAAGGAGGGTTTTTAACACACACTCTTTTCCCGGTGAGAGTTCCACACCTACACTTCTCCCATATATATATATTTTTTAAACTTATCCTGTGTTTTGCACCAACATGTCTGCTCCAGAGGATCTCTGGTCGTGAATCATGATGGCTGTTGGTGAGCAAGTGATCGGCTTTTCTCTCTTGTTTACCTTTTATTATTCAGCTGAGAAGGAGGAAACTAGCAGTTCATGGTTCACACCATCACAAATTTACCCCAAAGTCTTGTTGTTGGCAGGACGTTCTCTAACACAGTAGCTGCTGGTGGTAGACAGGGTTTCTACTTCAGCTATGCAGGGACGGATCTAGAAAAGTTCTCATGGGGGGTCAGCAGGAGCACTGACCAGGAAAAGGGGCGCACAGATGAGACCTTCTTTTAGGTCTAGATTTTATGAAATATTGAACTGATTATTTCAGCTAAAGTGATCATTTAATGTAAAAAAAAGTAAAGAAAAACTTGTAAAACAAGCAGCCAATGATGTATTTTATCAGCAGGTGTTTACTTTGGGTGATGCTGCTGTAGGAATTATATCACTTTCTGCACAAACACACTTCAATGATCAAGGAAAAAACTGTTTTATCCACATCAGTTTTATCAGAGTTTCTTCATCAATGTTAGCTGTTTAACATCAGTCCTCACATCTGCTGGTTTTATGACAGATATTATCACCATGGAGACGGTTGGTGAGATGATGATACATGAATTCTGAAGTAGAAATGGAGCAGAACAACATATCGAAGAACATCACATGCTGCATTTACTGACCCTTGGATATCTGATGTTATCCTAAAGAAGGTCAGTTAACAGTAAATATTTGTAGCATCGGCTTGTTCTGTTGATACAATACAGTAAAAATGGAAGGATTTCAGGCATATAAAAACTTCTAAATGGTGATTAATCATGATGAATTTAGAAGCTGTGTATAATCTGATTAAAACCTTTAATAATTTGTCAGCCCTTATTTGCACACATCCATCCTTTAAGACAATATAAAAGTTTGCAATGTTCATTGCATATATATATGTTATATTTATATATTTATATTAAATTAGATTGGTAGATTCAGGGGCCCCCAAATGACTGTTTGCCCGGAGCCCCCGAATGGCTAAGGGGCGCCACAATATATGAATTACGGCGGCCTGGGTGGGTGTATGACTCCTAGCCGGACTTTTTGTTCCTCTGGCCATAAATGTTCTCTTCTGCTTTATAAAGAGACTTTAAACTCTTGCTGATGTCTGACTGTTACACACTGCTGCTTCTCAATGCTCCTTATTATGAACATTAAATTTATCTTACATACGTAAATATGTGTCAGACATTTTTTATAGTGTTGGAAAAAGTTCAGATAGTCAAACAATCTTGAGCTGACATCAAATTCTGTTACAGGTATGACAGATTACAGCTTAAAGGCCATTGGTGCTGCAACTCTGCAGGTTTCCAGATGCTGGCCAATCAGAAGAAGGGTAGTTTAGAGAAGCCTTACAGAGGCGGCAAATGAAATAATTCATTTCAGAGAACAAATAAAAGGGGGCAGTATAAGTCAAAACGTTTAAGATTGTAAATCATGAAAACCTGCTCTTACTGATTAAAAGCAACGATCTGAAAGACATTCTTACTGTCTCTGAGGTGCATGATGGGAGGAGGAAGAATACTGAAGTACGGGTGCTGCATGGCCTCCTGAGCTGAGATCCGCTCTACTGGAACCAGCTTCAGCATCTTCTGAACCAAGTCCTCAGTTTTATTGGGCAGCTGCTCCAACCTGGTCAAGATAAACACAGACTGAAGGAATACCTGCTTCAAACTGATTTCAAAATTGTCAGCCATGTTTGATGCCTGAATAAAAACATCAAGTGGTTATTAAATAAAATAAAATGAAGCTGTAGAGTTTAAGGAATTGAGAATAAGTGAACACGATCTCACTTGCCCCCTTAAAAATATGTAATTCCTGCAAATAAAACAAGATTATTAAGATTTATTAAGAGTGGGACAGCTTGAGATAACTAAACTAATCTTAACCATACGCTCTATAAATGTTAATGGACTGTTTTTAGTCACTCACACACATTACTCAGAACAGAAAACAAACCAAGAGGTGGCACCAGAGAAACTGAATCACTCTCATGCAGTATAATGCATGAGAAGGAGGCTGCTTGCTTAATCTAGTTTTAAAAATTTAGATTCCCTAATAAAAAAGGATTTCCTGTTATGAGTTGTGTGGCAACAGGCTGGAAAAACATTTATCCATACCGTTTTGTTTTCCATACTAATCATGAAACCATGCTAGTGTGGCCATACTAGCACTTATAAAATTTAACACAAATAATAGTAAAGGTTAACTTCGTAATGTAAACCTTCAAAGTTGAGTCACACTCAGCTTACCTTTTCCAAACAGTCCTAAACTCTTTTGGTTCGGAGTGAAGAAACAATTCTAAAGAGAGCAAAGGATTACCACATATTAGCTTCAGACAACAATCCAGAGTGTTCCAGTTCCTAGTCTGCTTTTGTTGATTCGGAGAGTTAACCTAAATTCCATCTGGGTTTACTGGCTTGTTTTAGTCAACATTATCGCAAACGTCAGCTTACATACTATATCTACCGCGGTGTCAAACTGCCAATATCCACAATGGGCCATACAAAAAGGGAAGGGAAGACGTTAGACTCAAAGAAATGCAGCAGCAGCATGAAAGAGGAAGGACTAAGAAGAATAAACAGAAAACATATAGGCATGGTCAAACATCCATACATAACGGGCACTGAAGAATGCATACAAAGAACAATAAATATCACAAATACTCCAGTAAAACCACACACACACCCCTGCGACAACTTTTGGTACATCCAAGACTATGACGATGTTTACTGGAGTTTCATTTTCCTTTTAATTTCTAACTAAAACTAAAATCCACTTTTAAAAGACCTTGTAAACACCTAATTCTGAATTAAAGTGTCCATTCCAGATTAAACTTAAATCTTAAGTACGTGACTGGTTTATTCTGATTTTAAATCTGAATTGAATCTGAACCGATCATGTAAAAGTTCATTCTGTTTTAAATTAATTCTGACCAAAGCAGGATGCTGGTGTCCAGGTGCTGCTTCACAATTAGAATCAAATTTAAAGTGAAAATGGTTCTTGTTATCTGATCTTCCATGTTGTAGACCAGGGATCACCAACTCCAGACCTCTTGAGCCAGCGTCCTCCAGGTTTTTAATATCTCCATACTGCACACCAGCAAACAATGGGTCCTTAAGAGGCTGGTGTAGACCATGACAACAAGCTGTTGGAGAACTATTTCATTTGAACCAGGTGTGTTGCAGCAGGGATGCAGTAAAAACCTGCAACACTTGCTCAAGAGGTCCAGAGTTGGTGATCCCTGTTGTAGATGAAAGAAAAGAAGCAGGAACTGGAGTTTGTTTTCTTTTGGTAGATGTAAATACATCACTGTCTAATCAGAACCCTTCCCAACCCCCTGATCTAAAGTGGAAATAAATAAAAATGATTAAACATATTTTACATGTAAACCTAAATTTGGAGCACAGAAAAGAATGTGAAAGAGCGACAGGAGTAAAACATACAAGCAGCAAAAAAAAGCAAAAAAACAAAAAAACAAAAAAGTACTTAATGCCGCAGTGCACCTAAAAATGTGTTTTGATCTGTAAACAACACAGTATTACTTAATTGTAATTAAAAACTACATATACTATTGATAAAATTCATACTTTCTAAATTTATTTTAAATTACTAACTAAACCTAACCCTAACCTGCCGCGAGTCTCCACAGCTTTCCAGAGCTTTGACAGGCCAGCGTAACAGCGCACAAACGCGGTTTTTAGCCGGCTAACAGGGCCTTAGCTTTAGCCCACCTACCTTCATTAGCCGGTTAGCTCACATTAAAGCCGAGTTGGCTTTAATGTGAGCTAACCGGCAGTTAGCTCTTATCTACAGACAGCTCGGAGTTTGATAGACATCAATCATCCACCCCCATGTTCACAGTCCCCCTCTCAGCACCGTCACTTTGTCCATTTTTGTATTTTCCGGGAGCGACAGCAGGCTGCCAAGATGGCGATGGTAGGAACCGCCCAACAAGCTTCACTTTTGCTCTTCAGAAACCTACGGGTGACATCACGGAGGCTCCAACCATCTTATATACAGTCAAAGGGTTTATCCCGACCTGTCCACGCCCTGCTCTCTGATCACCCCAAACCTCACACCGCAACCCTTGCAGTTTCAGGCATTTTTCAAATTTAGCAATGGGTGGAGTTACACAAAAATTAGGGGGTGTAGTTACACTTTAAACTCACCCATAACTGATCACTGCAAAAAAGAAAATCATATCATGAGCTGGACAGAAGCCAAAGTTGTCTGTTCTGAAAGTAACAAGAACCGCCACTGGATTAGGGCAACAATCATGTTTGTCGTGCTAAATCATCGCTGTAAATAGGAAGAAGCTCACAGCTACTGGCCAAAATGTATATATAGCTAAACGTAATTTAGCTAGTGAGAGTATTATAGATTTATGCATTAACTCTAATGCACTGAGTTACCTTTAGCCTGACAAAAGTAACAACATTACAGTAACATGTTACTAGCCAACATGGCTGCCAGGTAAACTCACCTTCACTATAATTAGGCAACAGACTTATTCCAGGCCAGTTTTCCTCAGTGGGGACACCCAGGACCTGCAAGAAGACAGAACTGGTTTGTCACATTAACACATAAAACACACATTACCACGTTATTACATTTTTCTGTTACACACAAGTTTGTACTTTAACACAAGTTAGAAAAAAAAAATATTTGACCCATCCATCCATCCATCTTCTATACCGCCTCATCCAGTTAAGGGTCGCAGGGAAGCTGGAGCCCATCCCAGCAGTTAGCAGGCCAGAGGCAGGTACACCCTGGGCAGATCGCCACTCCATCACAGGGCAAAATTATTTAACCCCGACATTGTGTAAAAGGTTAATTGCCAGAAAAAGTTATTGTTTTGTTTTGTGATTCTACAGATCAAATTCCTGTGATGTTTCCAGATGGCTTTGTGTGCATGTGAACTTTTTACTCCAAAGTAAAATATGGTTTATGTGTTGGACTTTCACAACCCTTACAGCAAAGTACACTTTATCATGTTGTCATCCATTTGTCTTCACAGAAGTTGATAATTCTGTCTCTTCAACACACAAGTAGCTGAGCGAATTACTTCTGTAGGTTCAGTCTAAGAATTACTGATCTCTAGTAGTAAAGATGGGCATAGAAATTTTTTGAAATACCAAGCACAGTTGTTAATGGATGGTGGCTTTAAGTGGCCAAAATTCTTCAGGACAAAAACATGTTTTCATCTGTGAGTGGATTAAGTGGCCTCAGGTGCAATAATGACTTAATGTGTCTTCTTCTATGGTCCTTTGTGTATTGGGAGTTAATGAGGAAAATTGGGTTTGAAAGACACTAAATGTGTTCATTGTCAAAGAAGATTACAGAGAAAGCACAAAACAAAAACCTTTTCACTGTTGATAAAGTACCTTCTAAGCTATTTGTCAGTTCTCATTCAATATGCAAAAAAGGTGAATTAATTTAATCCCATCACAGACTCAGGTTCATATTCAACATTCTCTCATAAATTATTGTTATTTTTCTTACTTCATTGTGTTGTCTGTCCCTGGCATATTGGTCTTCAGAAGGAACTCATTTAAATCATCAAGATATTACAAAATTCTCCACCACCTGTTCTTTCCACACCACATAAGAGTTTAACACACTCCTTCTGCTTTACTGGGATGTTTCATTTCCTTTATATTTGCTATATTTAAAAATCTTTTGTCAAGCTCTTTGTAATAACATGGCTGCTAGCTCCCTCACTCTGTCTCCTCTCTTCTCTTGCTCAGTGTGCCAGATGTTTAGCTACTCCTCTGCCTCCTTTAGTGATAATGGTACATGTAACAAATGTAGTTTTTTTGCAGCTTTGGAGGTGAGGCTATGCAAAGTTGAATCTCAGCACGACACAATGGAAAGGAACCCATAGCTAGCTAGGCCCTTGTAGCCGGTATGGAGCCACCTAGGAACGCTACTCCACTTAGTCTTTCCTTAGGAGCTCCCACACTACTGGGGCCAGGCCAGTTAGGTGATCGTCAAGTGGAAGCATAGCAGAAAGCTTAAACCTGTGGCTTACCATCAACAAAGCAAGCACACCCTGAATAAGGTGGTGACGATTTGCTCGGTCAGCATTTATTTAGTATTCTAAATGGCGGTAGTTTGACAGACTTCTCATTCAACCACCTAAAAGAGAAGAAAAATATCCAAGAGCACAAGGTTTGAGAGAGCAGAGAATGTGTCTGAGACCAGGCTTGAGTGCAGGATATTTGAACCTGCAATACTAAACTTGAGAAAAGCAGAGTTTTGAAAAGAAGAGCGATATACTTGAGAGCAAAAAAGGGACTTTTTGAGTGTGAGAGAAAAAGTAACATGATATTCCAGCGTGAAAACAAGAAACTGTGCTCTCAAAAAGACAATTATGCTCTTCATTAATGAGAAAACACCCTCATACGGGATATACTTGTTGTAGTGATGCATCTGTGAACATATCATGGCTGCTCGGAGACCGCTCACGTTGAAATGAAGTAACGAGGTAACACCAGCTGCAATACTGACTTGGATACAATGGCGGAGAGTTTTGAAGACCATCTCTCAGACCTTGTCCACAACCTGTATAATTTGCTTCTGTATAATTTTTCCTCCTCATCGCACAGTGATAAATGCCTTAACAGTTGGTAACAAATTGGAAGCGTTTTGGGGGCTGATGACCTAGAAATACAATGTGACCGGTAGATTGACCTTTTTTTACTATTCTAAGTCCAAGTGCTGTTTACTCCTCTTAGTGGTGTCCTCCAGTATTGAGTTTTTTTGCTGCATTTTGCTTCCATCGTTTGCAGCAAGGATCAAACCAGCAGAATTTTGACATGTTGACACGCACATTGACATATTTTTTATTTTTTTTAATCAATGTAATCTGGCAGGCCAGTTTCGGACCACAGGCCGCCAGTTGCCAACCATTAAAGTGTTAACAGACTAATGAATAACATGTATTAACCCAGACCAGTAAACTGACCGCCCAGATCTTCTGCAGCTGTTCCAGTTCGTCAGAGACTCCTGGGAATGCCGGCATCCCCTGCAGCATTTCGACAAAGATGCAGCCAGCACCCCTGATTCAAACACAGCAAACTTTATTGAGCCTCTCAGCCATAGTCATTCAGTCAGGTGTTTGTATCTAACAGAGGCACTGACCATATGTCCAGAGCTGTGGAGTAATCTGTGGAGCCCAACAGCACGTCGGGGGGCCGGTACCACAGCGTCACCACCTCCGAAGAGAATGTTTGACTGGGGATGGACTTGGACCGAGCCAGACCTGAACCACAGTCAGAAAGAGACAAGACAGGAGACCTCACTGACATTCATAGACACACTTAAAACACATTAAATTCTACAATTAAAATAGTAGAAAGCAGATGATTGTTTTTTTTCAGGAATATAAGCTATGAAATTCAGGCTGAATTACAGGAGGGGGAACACCTCTCCTCACCAAAGTCAGCCAGTTTGAGTTCTCCAAGGTAGCTGATGAGCAGGTTATGAGGCTTCAGGTCTCGGTGTAGGATCCTGCGACTGTGGATGTAGGAGAGACCTCGCAGCAGCTGGAACATGAAGATCTGCAACAGAGCATAGCGTCGTCAGTCCTGCAGGGTTTGCCCCACCCCCCACCCCACCCTCCTGCAATGTCAACATACTCGAATATTTTGAGAGTGTAGACCCCCAGGGTGCTGTGTCATGTACTGAGCCAAGTCTGTCTGCTGCAAAAGCAAGATTTATCACAGTTACAACAATTAAATATGAATTTGATGACAGCAACTTAAAACTTAGTCTGACATATGTGATATGCTTCCTCCTACAGCCAGACAGCAGCAACTACACAAACAATCTGATTATCACTCTGTTCTTACTGTTCGTAATTCAGAGGTATTTCTCACCACATATTCAAAGACCAAGGTCAGTGTCTCTCTGGTGTGGACGATGTCATGCAGGAGAACGATGTTGGCATGTTTCAGACGTTTTAGCAGAGAGGCTGTGCGCACACACACACACACACACACACCAAATACGTGTGACAGTACATAGTGGTTATGTTTAGATGCAGAGCAACTTTCTTTTTGATTGTTGAGACACAAACAAACTCAATCCATAAATTTAACCCAAAACTTGACCTGACTCTAGGAATGCAGCAGTGTGTGTTGCAGGCTGCTGTCTCACTCTGGTAGGACAACACATTGAAATTAAGATCCCAAACATATTTCTGAGCTCTCCATCTTGTGATTTGTAAATGCACATCTGGATGTTATTGAGTTCTGCTGCCACTTGGTGGTAGTTTTCTATATAAATGGAAAACTCTGAGCTGTGTCCAGGTCTCGACAGTTTGATGTCAGGAGCTGACACAGTGGTCCTCTCTTGTGAGTGGAAGGTCTTTACTCCTTAGACCAAAAAACTGATGAGAATTAGATGTTTTCTTTTTCATACACAGCTGAACTAGTCCTCCTTCATCCACAACTACCTGAAAGTGATGCAAATGGAAAAGAACAAAATAGGAATTCTCAATTCTGGTTCCTCGAGCACCAGGATTAAGGATCCCCGTTATAAAATATCCAGTTGATGTGTGTATGTCAACATAATGTGACAATATTCAACATACTCCACAAAGGTGATTTAGGTTATTGATTATTTTGACTATAATTATAGTTCCAATAAATCAGAAGATGTTGTTTCCACAGCAGTATCTCATTCAGCTTTAACCATATCTAAAAATTTATCTATACATGTTAATGTAGTCACTAATGTGGACTCTGATGAGGAGCATGATCTGATTGGTCACCTTCTCTGATAGCAGTGAATGGGACGCCCTCCTCGGTCTTCATACGAATCACCTTCAGAGCCACCAGCTGTCCGTTTATCCTCCACAGAAGAAGAACACATCCTTAACAAAAATTAATCACTGATAACTGTACTACAAACCAATGACAGACCTGGAATAACAGCAGAATTCACGTAAGGAGTTGGGAGGCGTGGAGCCATGCGGGG
>CM047998.1:6882831-6893452 GCA_026261665.1 Melanotaenia duboulayi
ACATCATCATTAAGTGGTAGTCAGACTGCAGAGAGTCCAGTTGGTTATAATGTTTGTTTGAAATAGTAAACAAAAGTCAGTGGTTCTGTATCAGAATAAATGCACAAAAGAAGGCAAATATAAGGGTTCATGTAAAATTGCTGAACACAAAAGAGTTTTTAATTAATTCACAATTAATTAAATTTTGAGAAAATTATGGGGCTAAAAATTATGCTAAATTTAGAGCCGTTCTGGAGCCAAAAGAACCAGCCCTTCTTTGGGAGCCAAGCCAAAAGAGCCGGGTTCTCTGAAAAGAGCCGAATATTTTATAACTACAACATGCTTGGGATTGACTGTTGAGGAGAGCAGTTTAATTGAAGCAGGTGTGTTGGAGCAATGAACCATTTTAAATCTGGACAATTACCACCCTGAAAGACAGGAACTGGACACCCTGGTTTAGAGGTAAAGATAGAAAGCAGGAAAAAAAAAAAGAAAAAGAAAAACAGACAATATTTCAGAGAAGCTTTGGTGGTTTCCTGCTGGTAATTATTTTATGAGTGGGATGTGAAAAATACCAAAAGTACAAAGAACTGCTTCTGTTTCTCTTCACCTCCATACAGACCTCCTTTTTCTGTTGTTCAGCACATCAGTTATTTAGTTGTACAGCCTGAAAGATCCATAAAGCCTTTTTCATATAGGCTAAACAACCTGCTAACACCTGGTAAAACCTGATCAAATTTACCGACACTTGCTAACATCTGCTAGCACCTGTTAACATCTGATAATGCTAACTTACATTCGCTAGCACCTGTTAACATTTCATAATCTCTAATACCTGCTAATGTCTGCTAACACCTACTAAAATTTACAAACACCTGTATACATCTCCTAAAACCAGGTACCATTTGATTATACTAACATCTGCTAAGACGTGCAAACATCTACTAACACCTGCTAACACAACATCTGCTAAAACGTGCCAACATCTGATAAAACTGGCTGATGTCCGCTAACATCTACAAACATCCCTTAACATCTGCTTGCACCTGCTAACATCTGATAACACTGGCTAATTTCCACAAACATCAACAAACATCTGTTAACACCTGCTAACATCTGACAACACTGACAAATGTCTGCTAACATCTACAAACATCCCTTAACAACTGCTTGCACCTGCTAACATCTGATAACACTGGCTAATTTCCACAAACATCAACAAACATCTGTTAACACCTGCTAACATCTGATAACACTGGCTAATTTCCACAAACATCAACAAACATCTGTTAACACCTGCTAACATCTGATAACACTGGCTAATTTCCACAAACATCAACAAACATCTGTTAACACCTGCTAACATCTGATAACACTGGCTAATTTCCACAAACATCAACAAACATCTGTTAACACCTGCTAACATCTGATAACACTGGCTAATTTCCACAAACATCAACAAACATCTGTTAACACCTGCTAACATCTGATAACACTGGCTAATGTCTGGTAACATCTAACATCCCTTAAAATCTGCTAACACCTGATAACATAACATCTGCTAACACCTCCTAACATCAGATAACACTGACAAATGTCTGCTAACATCTACAAACATCCCCTAAGAACTGCTTACACCTGCTAACATCTGATAACACTGGCTAATGTCTGCTAACATCTACAAACATCCCCTAAGAACTGCTTACACCTGCTAACATCTGATAACATCTGCTAACACCTGATAACATAACATCTGCTAACACCTCCTAACATCGGATAACACTGACAATTGTCTGCTAACATCTTCAAACACCCCTTAACAACTGCTAACGCCTACTAACATAACATCTGCTAACAACTGCTAACATCTGATAACACTGACAAATGTCTGCTAGCATCTACAAACATCCCTTAACAACAGCTAACACCTAATAACATAATATCTGATAACATCTGATAACACTGGCTAATGTCTGATAACATCTACAAACATCCCTTAACACCTGTTAGCACCTGCTAACATCTAATAACACTGGCTAATGTCCACTAACATCTACAAACATCCCTTAACAACTGCTAACACCTGCAAGGAGTTGCTAACTTCTACTGACATTTTCCAATGCATCCTCACACAGTTTGATAACAACCTGCTAACACCTGTTAGTAACTGGCTTTTGAAAGTGTTTTTTAGGATTTAATCCTGGCACCAATGACTCAACAGTCATATATTTACAAGCTCCATCTTCAGTCTGCACCAATAGGAACATTTGGAAAAAAGGAAGGGACTTTTTAATTTATTTTCACTGTGGGCTGATCTAGTTAAATATACTTTAAATAAGACCTGCTGTCATTTTCCACAGAACAGGAAATGACACCACATTACACAGACAAATGTTGCAATATTGGAATAACTCTGCAAATAGAAACTGAAGAGGGGCAGTGGATTACAGGATTATAAAGAGAGAGAAATTCCCCTTCAATAGCATTAGACATCATGAACATTAAACTTGATTAGACAAATAAATAAATAAACAAATAAATAAAAAGAGGTAATTCATGTTTGTTGATCATTTCTTTTGTTGTAACATTTCCTGGTAATAAATTTGATACTGTTGGAAAGCCTGTTTATTTCCTTTTCTCATCTCCAACATGTCTCTGTATTGAGAGTGTCTCCAATGCTAAAAGCTGTTACCCTATCAGTGCGGCAATCCGCATAGTGTTGTTTGTTATTCCTCCACATGTCCAGGTTCGAGTGCACATGTTCCTGATCATCAAGCACCTGATTGTCATCACCTTGAATACCAGAGGCTTAAATCAAGAGATAACAGCAGAATAAGCCGTTTAGCATTGGCACGTTTTTCATAGGCGCAACCCACATACTCAACTCTGCTGCTCTTTTCACAAATGCATTTTCTACAATTGTGACACTGTTTAAAATAGAAATAAACAAGATCTATAGCCAGGAAGCATTGTTACAACAAGAAAATAATCCACTAAATACTTGTTAAAACCCTTGCGGCTTAACCTCGGTATTCCTCTTGCACAGGAAGATTTTACCGGGTATCAGACTTGGAGGATCTCTTTACAGGTGGGCAGGATTCATAATTATCCACAATGAGAAAAACTGAACTAATCTTCTGCACAAATACTTCTATTTGATGACGGGAACAGCAGAATTCTCTGTATATTGCAAATCTCAAGGATGGAAAAAAAACAGAGAAAATTAGGTTAACTGATACAATTGTGGTTTTAGAGATTTCCAAGATGTTTATAGATGTTTTCAGTCTGCATTTAATTTAAAGTGAATTTACTGTCACGATGACTTAAAGTCCCTATTTTTATCCAGGATTTTTGTGCATGAAGAAACAAATAATTTTTTAAATTTTAAGTACTTTCTTTCTCACAGAAGCTCTTCCTGCCAGCTGACTTTCATTTCCTCCTTGAATCACAACCTGCTTCCTGGCACAAGCACACATACACTCACACACACACACGTGTCAACATTACCACTGAAGACCAAAGAGGAACAGATTCTGTCTTTTGGTACCACACAGAGTATCCACGGCAACCACAACCCACATTCACGTGTACACACACAGACACACACACTAACCACAATGGATCTTACAAAAACCACAAGAAGGAACCATGAAGTTTGATGCAAACGTTGGGAAATTCAGACACAATATTCATGTTTCTGCAGGAACTTGATACTAATAAACTGTTAATCTGATAAACTAATGATTTTACATTAAACACAAACATCACATACACAGTGATTTTAATTTTACACTAAAATTAGCTCCTAAAGATTACAATTTTCTCCCCCAAATCTCATAAATCAACATTTCATTCACCACAGAAAACAGATAAATGTTGAAAGTGAGACATTTTCACTCTTTAATGAAAACCCTTGAATCTGAAAAACATTTGGACAAAATAAATAAATAATAATAATAATAACAAAAAAATAAAGTAGAGCTAATCAGTTTAGTTACCAACAGGTCAGTAACATGTTTGGGTATGAAAAGCACCTTAGAGAGACAGAGTCTCACAGATGTAAAGCTAGACAAAGGTTCACTTTTAGATAAAATGTTCCGGATTGTAATGCCGTGAAGACTTTCAGGGATTCTGGAGACATTTCTTTGAACATTAGTGATGGATGTGAGTGATCTTCGAGCCCTCAGGCAGCACGGTGTTAAAAAACAAACATGGATCTCTATTGAAAATCCCTGCAGGGACTCAGGAACACCTCCAAATATTCCTGTCAGTGTACACAGTTTGCTTTAAGCCCTGTAAACTGTATTTTGGCTTGGTACGGAACAGGTTGGTACAAATTTCCTTTAGCTTTTCCACAGACTGAAACTGGAAAGGGTGCCAGAACATACAAGCCATCCTAATTACTTTGGACCCTTCTATTGGGGTACAAACCTTACAGATCTGACCCTAAAGGGTGGAGCTTGACATCCATTGATTGGTGTAAAGAATGATTTCTTCCTACGCGACTCAAAGACTCAAACAAAGCGGCAACAGACATATTTAAATATTTTTTGTTGTTTAAAGCAAGAACACAAACTGCTGGATGTTCACCATTCTCTTTTGTTTCACATTCTGCTTCATTATAACTCGAGAAAGGCATTGTGTGGCTAAGATGTTCTGTTACGTAGCTAATGCATCCTTTGCTAACATCTTATATCCCATCTATCAGGTGAAGGCAAAGTTGGCTGCAGAAATGCAACAACGATAAGAGTTTAGCAAACCAAACTGCACCAAACCGTCCATCCTAAGTCAGACACCTTGGAAAAAACGAAGCTTTAGTGTCTACAGAACCAGAACTTTTCACTCCTGGAAAGGCTCCATTGATTCTGAAAACCAATTTGTCCTCCTTATTTATGAAGATTTTCAAGATATTCAAATGTGCTATTTCAAAACACCAAATTTGGCCCTACCTAGAGGATGGCTACACCTATTTGATGTATCACACAATTAACCACTTGTCACAAATACTAACTTATGTCATTGTGGGACTCATGGCTCAAAAAGGTTGAGAATCACTTCCTTAAACCAAAGTAAGTTGACAGCCTCCTTTTCTCCTTCATATAAACGACAGGAGAAAACAGGAACACAGGGTTGAGAGCGTATCTTTATTTAAACAGTGAGTCAACGAAGAGATGGAGAGACCCATGACACCCATGTAGTAATGAAGCCCTGTCAATGCTTTCCCTCAAAAAACACTCACAGCCAGCAGATGGCGCTATTTTAGTGGATCAAATGCTTCGAAGCACTGAGTTGATTTCACGCCAGGCTTCGGTTTCACGTCCCTACTTTAAAAACAAAAAATCAAACACGTCGCCGTTCTTATTGCCAAAACTCACGGGAACGAATGTAATGCAGCCCGTCAAGCTCCACCCTTTAGGGTCAGATTGTAAGAGAAGAATCACAAAAATAGTAGGACAGGTCGGATCGGATACTTACACCCCTCCCAGTTTTTGCCTGAGGAAAGAAAAACATTTATATACTGACCGGTACCGTATTGAGCCCGGCGNCATTTATATACTGACCGGTACCGTATTGAACCCTGGTGGAAACGGGATTTATGTAGCAGCAGGTTAAAAATGATGGTAAACTGATTATAAAACTATATTTTAGAGCTGAATTAGGATCACCCAGAGGTTTCTTGTTTATCATCAGTAGATGAAAAGAAGGTTCAGCAGAGCAGAGCTGGACCGACTGAATGTGACCATCGATTGTTGGGTCTTACCAGCAGATATCTGGGAGTGTGTGGGGCTAGAGAACGAAGCAGAGCTGAGAGCTGCAGACTGGCGGCTGTTGGCAGATGGTTGATGATGATGATGGTGGTGATGGTGATGATGGGGAGGAGTGACCCTCATGGAGCTCCGCCTTAGCTGTTCCAGTTCTGTTAGCCTCTCTGAAAACGCCAGAGATCCGGGTTTGACCTCGTCCAGCTTCTGCCGGTGACCTGAAGACAAATAAAAGGTTGTTATTGATCACAGTTAAACAAGACTTTACAGCTTCGGATGTAATCTGATTACTTTCTGCAGGACTTCCTCCAACAGTTCTGATGGAGATAAAATTAACCCGACTGTTTTTGCAGATAGTATCTGAGGAGATGTGCTACAAATGTGGATGTACCCATATGTCAGTCTGTGTGTGTGTGTGTGTGTGTGTGTGTGGGTGGGTGTCATGTGTTCATGTCACACTTCAAAGACCTGAGGTCCAGTTACACACACGTTCTCAAATGAGGTGTGTGTGCGTGTTGTAACAGCTGGTTGATGGTTGTTCACAGCTGATCAGTCTGCCTGTGTCATGTGACCAACATGAATCCGTTTTTATCACCTGTACTTGTTATCAAACCAACATTTAAACCCACATCTGTCTTTAGTTTCTGTTTTCTTTCATGCAGAATTCCCCCAGTTTCATCAGAATAAGCCGACAGGAAGTCAGAGTTTCATCAGCTTCCTGTTTGACTTGGTGGAGAGTTTGTCAGTTCTTCCATCAACTTAAAGCTGTTTTTATAACATCATGGCCTCTTGTTTCTACAGCAAGTAAACATAATATTTTTAGAAAAATATTTTAAGACTTAAAGTAAAAACAACATAAAGACAATCTAAACTGGAACATCGGGGGCGGCTTAAGTTTTTCTTGAAAGTTGCGTTCACTCCAGCTTGATGAATTCGTGATGGATGTCCATCTTGGTTTTGGTTCTGCTGGAAGTTTTCTATCCTGGTTTTGGTTCTGCTGGAGGATTTTCCTTCCCGTTAAAAGGGAATTTTTCCTCTCCACTGTCATCTCATGCAGCTCAGGATGAAGAATTGAAGAAGATGGTTTCCTTCTTCATGAATTGAAAAGCTATGAACACTAACTGTAATAAATTGGACTCAGTTTGATAATAAAGACATAATAAAAGCACTTTGTGTTGCATTTTTTGTATGAAAAAGTGCTTTAGAAATAAAGATTGATGGTAATTATTCTACTGAACTGGACAGAACTGGATCATAATGTTATAATGAATTGGGTTGAACTGGAACGAAGCAGTATTACAGAGAGCTGCATTACAAGAAGTATCAGGACTAAACGTCTGTTTAAAGTAGATAACAGATGTTTAATTGTTTTACACAGATTTTTTTACACTTATTTGACGTGTTCCTTGTTTTTATTTCCACTTTCACTGTTTTGCTTGGCTGTTTTTATTTGTGTAAGATCACTTTCAGGTCTGGATTTTCCTCATGAAAACTCTTCCTTTTGTGTCAGTCTGTGTACGTCTGACTCAATGTTTGAAAAGTGCTATATAAATAAAGATTGACTGATTGGTTGACAGAGGTTATAAATAAAATAAAATAAATAAAAGTGGCAAACCATCATTTTTTCTCTAATCCAGTGCTGCGTAACATCTGAAGAAGATAAATTATATCTTATGTTTTTACCTGCATGTGAGGAACTGCTGAGTCAGTTTAATCTGGTTAATTCTGTAATCGTTAGCGATCATCTCTCAGTCAGTCCTGTGGCTGCTGATAAACATCAGATTTACTTCCTTCTGAAACTCGAAACCAACTCCTCTGTGTGTAAACTTCCTAAAAACTAAAATTAAAGTAGTATTTATTTCTTTAGAACAGCGTTTGTTGAAAATAAGTAATTAATTAAAGTTGAAGTAATATTAATCAAATCCAAGAATTACTGTGATTTATTCAGTGGTTCTCAAACTACTGGTCCACACCACCGTGGGGGTCATTTAAGGGGGTCACTAGATTATTGTATAGCTGACATATATCAAAACTATTTGGAACTTTTATTAGCAATGTCAAAATAAATGTGCTACTGCAAATACATTTCTCTGTGAAATTACTTTGATAGTTTTTACCGTATGTTAGTTTGGTCGTCGTGGCTCAGTAAGTTGCTTTTTATGATGACGTGGATCCAGGCAGTGACATCACAGTTGACTTAAAAATCTGCTCCATTTTTAAGAGTTCTGTGTGGGTTTAAATGAATTTATTTTGGTTTGTATTTCTTTATATGTTCTTTCTTCTTTCTCTGGACTAACTGCAGGGGGCCAGTAAAAGTTGTCAGTGTGAATCTAACTGGAAAATGACGTGAGACTAACCTAAAATCTGTTGGAAATCATGTTTGTATGAGCAGTGCTGGTGTGGTGACTCACGTCGTGGTTCCCGGGGACCATCCACCGTGATTTTAATGGCTCTCTGGTACGTCGCCACCTGAGGAGGGCTGGTGAACACGGTGATAGTCAGGGTGAAGCTCTTTCCTAAAACAATAAAAGGAGAAGGAACAATTAGGGAGACGCAGAGAGGATAACCCAATGATCAGAATCAAAGAAAAGAGAGTAAATAACACAATCAAGGAATCATAGAAAGAATCTTAGAAAATATTAGAAGAATCAGAGACAAAAGAAAACAATTTTTTGGTAGAAAAAGGAAAAAAAAAAACAGGTAGTCCATCATTTTTACTCCATCCAGCTCTCTGGATGCTGACTGAACGGCTGCCGTGTTGCCTTCACTGTCATTGATGTGACTCATGTTGGTATTAAAGTCAGTGTTGTATTTTCTGTCTTTATGAAGATGTATGTTTGTCCTGAGTAAGATGTTTTAATAAAGTTATTTGAAACTTGAATAGCAGGTGGATGAACATAAACTAGTTTAAAAATAGAGTTATTGTGCAGCTCAGTTTTACTGGTTCAGAGAAGGAAAAACTCACATTTTACCAAACAGAAATGCTCACATCTACAGCATCACCTCACGCTAACACACAACATGCTGAAACACCCGATGAAGACTTCGGAGGGAGGAAGGAGAAGCTCTTGGAGCTCAGAGTGTTCACTTTTCTTTCTGAGTTCATTAAAACATGTTTTCAGCTCTGACATGTTCCAGCTTACTCTCCAAACGTAAACCACAAGCCTAAAGAAATCTGTCATCAGCAAGTCAGCTGATCCTCTGACTTATCTTGTGCTGTGTGTGTGTGCATGTGTGTGTGTGTGTGTGTATGTTTTACCTGTGTCATTAAAATATATTAATAACTTCTGACATCACGTTAATTTAAGGACAATAATCTTGTTAACAAGAAGCTAACGAGTCAAATGTTTATTGTAGATGCTTAATGACGGCCACCAGGGGGCGCCTCAGACTCTCCTCATGTCCCACCAACACGTGTTACAACCATTTTGCTCTTACAGCCTGTATGCAGCGTTATTACTGTGTGTACATTCCTGCAGATGATGATCTGATTAGGAAAAACTGAGAATGTTCAGAGTTTCCAAGAAGTCTGACAGAATAGTTGAAGTCAGTGAGGCTGTTAGCTGGTTAAATAACACGCACACACGATGACTATATCTTAGACTAGTGTCTGTGTGTGTGTGTGTGTGTGAGGTCATAAATTATGAAAAGAAAAATAATAATTCAGTTTAAAAGAGGAAATAAGTCAGAGACTGAAAACAAGTCACATATGAAAACTAATCTTGCACACACACACATTCACAGCAACATCCTGAAATTGCATATGAAACAAGAAGCAGGGGTTTCATCAGCCCAGTTACATGTGCAGATGTGTGCAAGAGCCTCTCAGACATAAAGATGGATAGGGGTTCACCCATGTGAGACAAACTGTGTGGAATACTTTCAGATTCCACCCTCTATAGTGTATAATATCAAAGGATTCAGAGAATCAGGAGGAATCTCTGTACGCATTGGACAAGGCTGAAGGTCATAACTCCTTTCTGGTGATCTGCTTTAAAGCCAGTCACGATTCTCTACTGGAAATCATTGCATGGAGTCATGAACACTTCCGGAAATCACTGTTTGTGAACACAGTTCACCCTGAAATTCACAAATGAAGGTTAAAGTAGCACTATGTGGTGTAGGTGGGCCAGGCCTCTTCCAGTGGCCCAGAAACAACTTCCATGAGGCTCAGCCTATGGTTCTGCCAATAAATAAATAAATAAATAAACAATTAAATAGATAAAAAGACTTCAGAAATTTCTACATTGATGGTATGGACCATGAATGCAACACTAGTGTGCGATGTTAAACCCATAATGCTGTGTTTTCAAGTGATAGTAGCATTAGTGTGATATTAATGTCTTTCTCCAACCCAAAATGTAAAACTGAAAACCGCAGATTTAAACCCGCCTGGACTGACAAATGTTTACTTTACCATCACATTCAAATGCAAAACCAGTGTGTTTTATTTGCAATGTGAGTGTGTGGGGTGTTTAAAGATTACAATTTGAGGCGGCAGATCCATGCAAACATCCCGAGGCATTCCAGGAGCGGGCTGCACTACTGCTGTACTACTGTCATACTACAGCAGCATCCCTTCAATGGACATTTGCAAGGAAGAAAAGGACATTTACAGACTGAAACAGTAAAAGACTGTAGCTGTGGGAAATGACAGCACAATTAAAACAAGTGTGTGGTCCTAATGTAGACAGCTTCCATATCAGCATCCATCACAACAGCATGGCTTCACAGGAGAAGAGTCCGGCTGCTGAACTGGCCTGCCTGCAGTCCAGACCTTTCACCAATACACAACATCTGGAGCATCATGGAAGCAGAAATCCAGCAACCAAGGTCCAGAACTGTAGAGCAGCTAGAATCCTGCATCAGACCAGAATGGA
>CM047998.1:6896831-6909839 GCA_026261665.1 Melanotaenia duboulayi
ATATGATCATGGGTATGCACATGAATATGGGCATGGATCATCCCTAGAATTAAACCTTAAATATCGCCTTAATAGCACCTAAATTTCAAACATCCTTTCAAATATCGCTTAAAAGTTTTGTGCTCTCATGAGGTGGTTTTTTCAGACGTGTCAATATAAAGAATATTGTAAAAGCGTAATGGAAACACTTTTTTCRCATTTACGTTCTGGATTTGACGTTGGRGGTCACATKACTATGACGATGCAGGAGACGGACATCTTTTTACAAACAAAGATAAAATATAACAAACAGATAAAAGCAGAGTTTTATAAAGAATTAGAAATCCCCTTCAACCGCAATGTGGAGTCTCGCGGGACGAGACTTTACGAGAATACCTGCTAATGCGCTAAAAACCATTAAATAAAAAAAACACCTGCAATTTGTCAAAATTTTTTAAATATTGCTTTTACTTTGCAAAATACTGTAATGGAAATGAAGCTATGGATATGATCATAGGTATGGACATGGACATGACCGGTCATAGAGGGCAAAAATATATAAAATCATGGATATAAACATACGAATGGTGTTTTGAACACAGGTATGAACGTTTGTACAATGGATACTATTGTGGATTTGATCATAGATATAAACTGGACTGAACTGAACGTGCAGATATGAAACAAAGGCTTTTTCATTTTAGTGCTTTCCCCGCTGCCCCTCACACACCTATCTACGTGCAAAACGCACACTAAAACCAGACCTGCTGCTGCCAGCTCATCGTTTTATGTGCAGCTTTTTGTGCAACATCCAAAGGAAGTGAAGGAGAAAGTGACGTGCAGCAGAGTTGGCAGATTTTCCTTCATCAGAGACTCAAAGCCGAAACAGCCGTCAGCTGTCTGAACTCTCAAAGTTCATATAAATAATGTAAACTAGGAAATGAGACATAAACCATTTTATAAAACTTTCTCACATCCAGTGTGATGTGTGGCTCATTAGAGAGCACAATCTATACAAATGCAGGCTGATTTTCATATTAACGCTGATCTCTCTAAAGCATCAGCATGCAAACGTTCAGGGCAGATCCTCCACTACGGATTCTTTCTCTTCTCCACCAAACAACCACAGCCTACTATGACTGTCAGACCAGGATTAACCTGGAATTTAAACTTTGATTTGAGTCGATCCGATTAGCTTTTTAGCTAACTAAAACCGACGTAGAACCTTTCCACAGCATTTAAATCTTGGTTCTGATCTCCTCCATTATCAGTGAGAGGTAGCGACATCCGCTCATGACACTCCATAATGAAACATAATGTACCACAACACACACACAAACACACACATGCAAACACTAATGCATAAAACTCAATAAATCAATGTGTTGTTCAGCTAAAAGCTGCTTTTCCATAAATGCATTTGGTCTGAAAGTGCAGGAAAACCTCTACATCCATGAACATCTATGCATGAGGGAATTCTCTGCAGGAAAGCGAAGAAGCTGAAGACGGAGGACGGATCGAGACATGCTTTAGTAAAGTTGATGAAAGCCTGAATTTTTATCTTTTACTGGGACAAATCAAAGAAAACAAATACTTAAACTGATGTTTTTGTCAGATTTTCTCAGACATTTTCACACAATGTTGTTAGAAGTCTTTGCTCACATTAAATGAAGAGTTTTCCCACAATACCAGGATTAATATTCATGTTCTTGGTGTCTAAGGACATCAGACAAAACACTCCTAGTGTTAAAAATGTTGCATCTGGTACTAAACTGCAATAAAACAGATAAGAAATGTGAAATTTCTATCTTCGCTTGTTTTTTCCCCCTCAGGAGGATAAATAACATGATGACTATGATTCCAGGCAATGCATTAATTATACTGTATTATAGTGCATTAGTGTTTGCACTATAATACACTTTAGGATCTAAATTTAGAGAAGCAAATTAAAATAAATAATTATTTTATTTGATATTTAAGTGTGTAAACAATCTTATATCTTGTGGTGAAAACGGAAAGTCCAGGAGTTAGAACTAGTTTCTTGTTAGTGGAACCGTCTGACAGCAGGACGTCGAGCCTTCGGCCAAACATCCGGCTATGGAATTAAATTTTATTTACTCTATATCATTTTTTGAATCCATGTTTTATGCTTCTGGCCCTGTTAAGATAAATAAATAACAGTAGAATTAGATTTGTTATTTTTCTAGTTCTTATAAAAACCAATCTGGCTTTAACCCTTAAAAAGACAAATTATTAACTGAATATAACACATTTTATTTTAAAATGTATGGAAATAAACCTGAGCTGTCTCTACTTGGTTAACATGAAAAATAAATGTTTTTTTTATCTGATTATTGTTTCAAAGTTGGACTATTTTACTAATATAATTTGTTAAAAACATGGATTCTTATTATTATTGTCTAAAAGAAAAGAAAATGGCAAAGAAACGTGTTTCTCTTGATTTTTACTTGACGTTTACACCTACCTGTCATTTAGAAAAAAAAAAAAAAATTATTTCTCATCTTATTTTTCTGCTAGAAAATCTAAATTTAGCTCATTCAAACAACAGCTTAATAATTATTTTATCAGGTTTGAATCATTTTAGTTTCTCTGTGAAATTATTTTAATCTGTAAAAATCTGAACACACACACACACACACACACTAATAGAATGGCTGATGTGAGCTTGAACACACCTTGAAGGCGATGGGCAGCGTCTTGTTGCACCTCCAGTGTGTTGGCAGGACGGAGCAGAGGAAGTTGGGGCTGTCCGTCTTCACCAGCTCACCTGGATGATCTGAGATCACCTGAAAGACACCATCACTCTCTGAACTCCACAGCAAAGCCACACGTCTGTTCTTCATCATCGTGTCAGCGTACCTCCACCACGCCGCGCTCGGCCATGCGCAGTTTGCCCACCAGAGAGGCCCCCCCGCCGGCCTCCTGGGCTCCCAGCGGCAGGGCCTCGGTCATTTTCGCCCCCGAAGCGAGTGAGGTGGAGGGGGGAGTGTAACGCCGGCCTGGAGCTGGGTCTGAGGGAGGAGGTCAGGTTTCATTCAATGATCCATCATTTTATTTACATCACACAAAACCCCAGAGTTCGTTTTATCCAGCAGAGCCAAATATTCTGATGATCACTTGGATCGAATATTTCAATAAAACTTTAGTTTGATGAAGAAATAAATCTTTCCTTTAATCCTTTAACCCTTTAATCCTTCCATGTATTAATAATCAGTAGGAATTATTTACATTATTCATTTTATGGATGATTTTAAAAATGCATTCTTTTATTAAAATTGTGAATTTAGTTTCTTATTGTTTACTTGATTTATTGATCAGTGGTTCTGCGTGGCTGAGCGAGGGTCTGCAGAGTGTGTGTAAGGTTAAATCAGCTTATTGATCATCGATCAGGAGCTGATAACAACAACATGCAGTCAGAAAGCTGAAGCTTCATTCTGACTGTCATTTAAAATAGATGTCTAACACACAACGCTGTGTATGACTCAACGATGCACACACACACACGCACACACACACACACACACACACGCATAAACCAAAGTGTGTGTTCAGCAGCATTATTTACAGGAAGATGCTGAGAAACGTCACCAGAAGGTACAGCAGCTCTTCACGSCGACCTCTGACCCCACACACAGCAGCTCGGTTTGAAGCCGAGAACACGCGGGAAACGCGTGTGTGTGTGTGTGTGTGTCAGTGGGTTCTGTTTGTCAGTTTGCCAAAACCCACAACTGAAGCCACATGCTGGAAATCTGCAGTCAGAAACCACATCCACACACACACACACACACACACACACTCACACACACACACACACACTCACACACACACACAGTTCTGCAGACTGAAAGTGTGAAACTTTATTTCGGATCCACAGCGGCTTCTTTTCTTTCTTTTAACCTTTAACTTCCTCTAACGCCCAGCAGATTAAACCCAAACATGTGGAAGTAAACTTACTGTCAGAGTCTTTGTTTTAACACAAACGTCCATCTCCACCGTTTGTTCAAACAATCTGTCTCATGTTTTGTCCAAAGAAAAAAAGGTAAAGAAAATTTTCATTTGCTTCTTTCTTAGTTTGAACTTAAAAAACTAAAAAAAAAAAAAAAAGTGAAACGATGATGATGATGCTGTAATTAGAATGATTGACAGGTCGGGAAGACCTGATAAAAACTGCCATGTAGTGAAGCTCGGGAGGTTTTACTGTCTGGTTCTTTTACCAGATTATCCCAGTTACCCGAGTTAGTTTATTTACACTTTATACACAACAAATATATTTTAAATCATTTTATTCAAAATATGACAAATGACTTTATTTTAAATTTCTTTGATAAAAATCTATTTAAATTATAACATTAAAACAAAATTGTATTCAAATCTATCTGATGATCTTCTCTAAGATCATTTTAACTTTTAACATTTATTTATTTATGTGAACAGCTGAGGCTCTCTAGCAGCTCTAGACCTGCTAAAAATTGACAAAATAACAACATAAGTAGGAGATTCCCTGGAAGTTCTTCAGAAAAGTTTACATCTGAAGAAACTGAATAAAGGAAACAAATAATAAATAATCAATAAATATAGTTTTAAAAAACTAAACTGAACAATGTTTCCTTATCACACGCACGGGCGTTATGCACGAGCCTGATAGTTNCCTTATCACACGCACGGGCGTTATGCACGGGCCTGATAGTCTTGGGGAATAAACCGAACTGAAGTCTGTTTATGTGTGTGTGACTAATGAAAACAAGTTTTTAACAATGTGAATCATTTCTCCACAAACACTTTAAATCCCACTCGAGTTTTGGGGAAAGGTTCCGCGTGGAGATGATTCCAGCGTGTGGATGGATGGGCCAGAACTTCCGGTTCTGATGCAGAACAGCACCAACAGACTGGACTCGGATGAATGAACTGAGTCGCCTGAACACAAACTTTCTGCTAATTCAAAAGGAAAAAGCAAACCGCTCTGGTACCGGTACCGTATTTTGCGTCCCACAGAAACACCATTTGTGCGCCACAGCGGAACAGCTGGACCGGAACTCCTCTGGACCTTCAAGGATCGCCTCCTGACGTCTCAGAAGTAGACAGATCCAGTTCATGTACCGATGACAACTCGCCCCGTTTTGGACTTCTGTTCCGTCCGGATTTGCCGGATGTCGGAGCGCGCGCCTGAACTCGCGGTAAGACAGCAGAACTCCGACCCCCCCACAGAGTTTCTGTTATTCCTCAAACAGGGGAAATAAACTTTGAGGTACAGGAGAAATTCNCAGAGTTTCTGTTATTCCTCAAACAGGGGGAAAAAAAAACTTTGAGGTACAGGAGAAATTTTAGGTATTCTTCAGAGTTCCATCAGTTTCCGAGCAGCAGAACCGAACCCTCCACACATCAGAAGTGAAAGCAGAAGTGTGGAAAGAGGAAAAGGACATCTGATTCAAATCACTCGCAGAGTTCCGCAACTCACAGACCGAACTCCGTCCCACCAGAACCGGCTCTTTCTCCGCTCCTCTCCCCGACAGATGAATAACCATCTCTGGCAGGCAGTACCGAGCTTTTACCGGCACCGCTACGGGTCTGCTGCTGGAGAAGGTCTCAGCCAATCAGGAAACTTAGCGCAGTCTTACAGTGCAGGACGCTTAACCAATCAGATTTACGTCCGTTCTTAAGGAGGCGGGGCTTCGTGGGGGCGGCAGAGGGGGTTCGTTGTTCGGAGTGTGTGATGAAACATTCAGTGTGTGAGTCCAGCATGGACCTGAGTGCGTGTTAGACCACGAGCCCGAACCTCTGCGCGTGTTTTCTGACTTCACTTCATTTGGACTCTCGTGCTCAGTTGAGCCAAACCGCGGAGTTCCAAACAGAGATGGACAGTGTGTGGCTGCGCGAGCACGGCGGACTGTCCACGTGCACTCAGGCCAGACTGTAGGTACCGGACAGTAACAGTAGGGGGCAGTAAGTGATCTAAACCAGCTTCTTCTTCTTCTCTGAAAGCCCCGAGCTTCAGCCTCAGAGTTGTATAATAAAATAAAATAAAATAAAATAAAACAATCTGCAGTTATTTAAAATAAGATGTGCCCCATTTATTAAACATCGTATTATTTTAACACACTTGTATTGCTTTCTGCTCCCTGCTGAAATGTTTTATGTAAAGTACTTTGTCNTTAAAATAAGATGTGCCCCATTTATTAAATATCGTATTATTTTAACACACTTGTCTTGCTTTCTGCTCCCTGATGAAATGTTTTATGTAAAACACTCTGAATTGTACATTAAATGTGCTACAAATAAATTTACTTTGCCAAATTAATTTAAAAAAATTGTCTTCTTTTTTCTTTTTTACCCCCAACAGAGACCGTTCCCCCTCACCCCCTCAGGCCGAAGGTACAGGAGTCTGAAATGCAGGACATCCAGACTCAGGAACTCTTTTCCCTCCACCATCAGACTCCTTAACAGCTGACAGGATAGACTTACTGACTGTTTACAGTATCTCTTATATACACATATTTCACACTCACCGTTCATCCCTGACACTGTTGCACATTTAACGCGGCTTATATCACAGTTTGCACAATAACCCCCCCACACACACATATATATAGATATATATATGTGTGTGTGTGTGTGTATGTATGAGAACATTTTGTTTTATAACATGACTGAACCTCTGTCTAATGCCCAGATTTATGTGGATCTTTTGATCCATTATTTCTTGCTACTGTTGNTTATGTGGATCTTTTGATCCATTATTTCTACTGTTTACGACTTGGAAAAACTTGTTGTCCATTGCAGAGCAGTGGAAATGTGTCTTCAACCAAACAGTTCAGAGAATAGAACACAAGTTAAAAGGTCCATTAAAAACATAAAAGACATACCAACAAAACTAAGGAAACCCAACTAAAGACTTATTTAAAATGTCGCTTGCAGTTGAAACGAGTGATTTCTTCACTGCCTTTGCTCCTGGTGCTTGGCGGCGGCCAGGAGGAAGGAGCTGCTGGGTGGGAGGCGCTGGCTTCAGGCTTCACTGCCTGTGTGGAGATCTGTCAATGACTTACTTTAGGAGCATGTTTGAAGCTGGAAATACAGTTAAAATCAAAATAAAATAAAAATACAGCGCTGTCATTAAAGGAAGAGATTTGGTTCGGTCTTATCTGGATGTAGAAACTGCAGCGCTGTGCTGCAGCTATTTTTATGGAGCAGCTGACAGATGATGATGCAGCAGCTCGGTTATCTCCCACCCTGCATCCTGTTATAACTCAGCTTCAGTTTACATCGTGTTCAGTTATTCATAGATCTGAAAGTCGGATTTTTATCTGGTTACTGCTTTTAAGTGTGAAGGCTGAATCTCTCACGAATGTGTGTGAGGAGGGTCGAACGATAACGTGCTGACGATAAAATCTTAACCTAACAAGAAGAAATCTAATTGTTCTGTTCAGTTTAGTAAAACTTACATTTCCATGTTCAGTTCTGAGGTGCAACAATTTTTAGAGAAAGAAATCAGAAAAATAATTTCCATTCAGAGCCAGTTTGTCTGGATGGAGTTTGATATGAGTTTTATTTAAATTTAATTTGAGTTCAGATGAGTTTGATGAGCTTTTAATTTGAGTTTAATTTGAATTTAAATGGATGCCTATTTGTTTCTTTTTTCTTAACTTCTTTTTAAGGAGAAAATAAACAGAATCCAACTTGTTTGTAATAAAATCTCTTAAACTGATCATGACTGGAGTCAAACAGATGTTTGGACACAAATAAGCTTTTATTTTTATTAAAATAAACATTTAGATGTTTAAAATTCTTTATGCTGAATTCAGTTTTTCCCACTGAATCGTGTTAAAGTTTTATAGTGAAGAAGAAATTTGTGTTCACACCTCAGGTGAATTTTCTGATTCAATCAGACGTGTAAAAACCTTTTTCAGTCAGACTGATTTGAGTTTCATCGACTCCTCGCAGGAGTTTCCAGTCAACGTCTTCTCTGCTCCGTCCTTCAGTCGCCGAAGGGAAGATGATAAAAAATGTAGACGCCTCGGTTCTCGTCTCCACCTGAGATGGACTGGATGTGATTTGCCCTCAGAAATATCTATTTTTCAGATCATCTGTTTTTACAACTAATCTGGAGATAATCTGAGGGATCTTTTGTAAAGACTCAGTTACCGTGGAAACACAAAAAGCCCCATTAAGATTTCTATTATCATAGTTTTTTATACTATTATATTTTTTTCTTTCTTTCTTTCTTAGAAACACAACTTCTTCCTAAATGTCAAATATTTTGTTCTTGTACAATTAAATGAAAGCATGCGTCATTCATCTTAAATTTAAAAAATTATAAAATGAAATGAAATAAAACACATAATTAAAGAACTGGAGGAAGCTTTAAAAGGACATTTTTGCTTATAATGCAAACTGGCAGATTTTATTCCAGTTCACAAACATTATCAAGAAAAAAATAGATTATTAAAAAAAAAAAGAATAAAAAAATGAGGTTAATGTTAAAAAGGTTCTTATTTGAAAAATCCTTTAAAAACTAGGTTATTTTTTTATTTTTTTAAAAAAAAGCTCTTAGAGTTCATGATATTAAAATATGAAGACATTAAATTAAAAAAAAAATAATAAATGAAACTGTTGGTTTTATAACGAGGTTGTTAAAAAAATTGGATCTTTTGAAAAAGTTTATATATATATATAAAAAAAGATTTATTTGTTTGTATCGGCTGCCGTGAATATCAAACTTTTTCACCAAGGAAATAACCGACTGAAATATTCCATGAAGAAACTAACACAAAAACCAGGGATGTCCACAGTCGTCCTCGAGGACCGCTGTCCTGCAGGTTTTCAATGTTTCCTGCTTCAACACACCTGACTCAAATGAAACGGATCCAACATGTTTTTGCACAATGACTCATTAATCAGGTGGTTTTGGAGCAGGGACACATTAAAAACCTGCAGGATTGTGGCCCTCGAGGACCGGAGCTGGACACCCCTGACATGAACGGTGAATGAAAACAGATGAGAGACGGACGAAGAAGCAGACATCCTGACGGAGGACCAAGAGTTTGGATTTCACTCTTACTGACTTGTAATCTGATTACTGTCTGCTGATTCATAATCACATCCATTTTTACACCCACTTCTTCTAATTCAGAGTCACAGGGGGCGGAGCCTAATGCAGCTCCCACCAGGTGAGTCAGGTACACCTGGACAGCTCAGCAATCCATAGAGACAAACGTCTCACATTAAGACCACATCTCCTTCAGAACCACCAGTAAACTAAAGACCATGTTTCTGGGAGGAAACTGGTCTCGATGTTCTGTCTCTGATAAATGTTCAGGCTGACAGGACCCGAGCTTGGGATGAAATCTCATGAGAGCCAAGAAACCCAGCAGACCCTGAAAGAACTCATAGAGCCTCTAAATGTCCCTCAAACTGCAATAAAAGCTGTGGTAGAATCAGACCTGAGAGAGAAGATACACTGCTTCTACTGGAGCAGATTTATTCAAACATTCCTCAGATTCCTTCCAGCTAAATATCGAGGAAAAATGACTGAAATAAGACGCTCTTTTCTGAATGTTTGCTGTTCTTCAGCTCAACATAAAAACATGAACACAATACATAAAAATCCACAAATTATTAAAAAAAAATAAACTAATGAAAGCATTAAAAACACAAAATTCAAATAATTAAAGTATTAACTATTTCAGAAATAATATTACAATGTCAAAGCATATAAAATAAAATTATTAAAACAATTTAAAATGGTGAAAAAATAAAAAACTACAAAAAATATTTAAAATTAATTATTAAAATATAAAAAAGTCAACATTAACTATTCAAAACATGTAAAATAATAAAAATATTAAGAAGATTTAAAATGATCGAAACATTAAAAACAAAATAAAAACATTAAATTAAACATAAAAAACATCAAAATAAAAAAATATAACAATTAAAAACAAGCAGCAAGAAGCATAAAAACGTTTTAAATAATAAAACATGAAAAACCTTTAAGTGTAAAAAGATTTTGAACATAGACACATCAGTCAGCTTCAACACACAAAGATGGCGAACACTGAGGAAGATGAAGTTTACCGAAGAGTCCGCTGCCGGTTCGGCCTTTCCTCATCAGGTACATGGCCCAGGACAGGGGGCCGGAGCTGCTGAAGGCCCCCGGGTTCATGCTTCTCGTCTGGATGCGGAAGCAGCAACTCCCAGAAGAAAATAAAGACGGAAAAGATAAACTGAAGTTCTATCAGTCCAAAGATTTGAAGGAGACAACAGAAATCAGCTCATCTTCACCTTCATCAGCAGCTTTTATAACCCCCCCCACCCTCCCTCTGTCTCACCCGACATATTAATAAAAGCCAGAAAAATGAGGGTGTATGAAGTGAGGGAGGGGGGAGAAGGGGGGCGCAGCAAGTCAAGCTTAATTCATTTGCTGCTTCTCTAAAGCGTAGCCACGGGGGACACGACTCCACTTTGCCCTCAGGCTCTTTAAAGCTGCTAATTTCATTTAGCTACTCAAATGCTTTCCTCCCTCCATCCCTCCTTCCCTCCTTCCCTCTCTCCTTCCTCCTGTTTGGAAGTTCTGGTTAAAGTTGAGCTCACATGTTGGTCTTGGTCTTCATTGGACCGGGGGAGTTGATCCAGATCTGTACATTAAAGACTCAACAGGTTGTTTGTAAGAAATTCAGTTAAATGGAAAATCCTCAAAGAGAAATTTTAACATCATTTAATCCTAACATTTAACCTTTTTTATATTTGCAAATAATAAATGATTGNTGGAAAATCCTCAAAGAGAAATTTTAACAGAATTTAATCTTAACATTTAACCTTTTTTATATTTGTAAATAATCAATGATTGCTTCTCCTGTGAAGCCATGCTGGTGTGATGGATGCAGGATGTGGTTCAGCATCGTCTTGCTGAAATCTGCAAGGTCTTCCCTAAAAGAGACATTGTCTGGATGGGAGCAGATGTTGCTCTAAAACCTCCATGTACTTTTCAACATTGATGGAGCTTCACAGATGTGGAAGCTGCCCACGCCATAGGCACTAATGCAGCCCCATCCCATCAGAGATGCAGCTTTTCACCTGTCCACTGATAACAAGCTGGATGCTCCCTCTCCTTTTTAGTCTGCAGGACACGCCGTCCGTGCTTTCCAGAAACTAGTTCACATTTTCATCTAGTTTTCTGCTTTCTCTCAGACAGNTTCCAGAAACTATTTCACATTTTCATCTAGTTTTCTACTTACTCTCAGACAGTTTTAACGAGCTTTGGTCCAGAGAAGACGGTAGTGGTTCTGGATCCTGTTCACACCTGGCTTCTTCTTTGATAGAGCTTTAGCCACTTTTGCCCTTTGGCCCTACCTCTTGTGCACAGAGATTCCTCCTAAATCTCTGAATCTTTTGATATCAGGAACTGTAGGTGGTGGGATTTTCAAATTCTTTTCAGTTTTATGTTAAACATTTAGTGACAATTGTTCCACAATGTTTACACCCAGTTTTTCCATGAAATGGTAAAATATATTAGTTCCAATGACTGGTGTTTTTATTTTTTTCTATTGGAATATAGTATGGCTTTATGGGATTTGTAAATAATTGTATTCTGTTTTTAATGATCATTTTAGAATGAGTGTTTTTAGTTTGGTTTTGGTGTTAGAACTAAAACAAACACTCGGGTTTGTGGTTAGATGTTTGCTCTGGGTGGAGTCCATCCTGTTTGATTATTTTCTAATGCTGCTCTTCATTTCTGATTAAATTCAAGTTATGACGTACTGCAGGTCGTTTTACCAGAAAATGAACTTAAATTATGCAAACAAAGAGGTTCTGCAAACCTGGGATCAGATTATTTACTGACGAATGATGAAGAACAGGAACCGATCAGAAGGCAGGTGACTGACATGAACATTTTTGACATTATTATTTGTCCTGAAAAACACAATTGGTCTAGTTTTTGGAACATTTGGATCTAAATTAAGGTCGACATCAGAACTGATCGGCCTTCAAGGGTTAATAAAGTTTTAATTGTTGGGAGTATGTTTGAGTATACGTTCAGGTTTTTCTGGAGAATATTCAGGACGGTCTTGGTCATTGGTTTGAATTGCTGCACTAATAAAAACATTAAAATTGCATAAAAGAAGTAAATTTGTTTATTTGTTCCCTATAGACAGAAAAAGTCCAGCAGATAAAATAAGCTGCGATTAATTAAATATTTCAAATCATTAAAAGTACACTGTTTATGCCAAAGTTTCCTTTTTCTAAAGTCAAATTATATTTTGGTTCTCATCAGTTACTCCAGACAGAAGTATTTGTTCAGCAGTAACTTAGGACCCGATCATGTGTTTACACCAGGATGTAAACGGTGAATGAGGCAGATCAGCTGAGCACAGCGAAGAAGAAGAACCAGGAAAATAAAATGACCACCTCCCTCTCTGCCAGCGGCTGTCTGTCCCGAGCTGAGGCCACCCTGAGGCCAGTGACAGAGGGATCAATACCACACACACACACACACACACACACGCACACACACACACACACACACAGTGAGGGACAGATGGAGAGATGGATGGATGGATGGATGGACAAAAGGAAACATTACTTTGGTTCCTACCAGAACCTTTAACACCTTCATCTTCCTCTTTCTCACCTTTTCATCAGTAACACAAAAGTTTTCTTTTTCCAAAGTCAAATTATATTTAGATTCAAATCGATTACTTCAGCACAGATTTATTATTTCAGCATCAATTCATGACCCAATCGTCCCCCTTCACTTTTAGATATTACCCAATTCGAATGAACCGTAATCCACATCCGTCCAATTTATACTGAAGATTCGTGATTCAAGAAGTCTTTATTTTTATTTTGCATTCATATAATGAAATGTCTCCTGTCCTCAGCTGTGCAGGTGCCATACCACAGGTCATTGCCGGACAGAGGACGCTCTCCATTGTGGCCTATAGAAGTTCACGAGCANTGCCGGACAGAGGACGCTCTCCATTGTGGGCCTATAGAAGTTCATGAGCAGATAGAGGC
>CM047998.1:6968846-6981186 GCA_026261665.1 Melanotaenia duboulayi
TTATTATTATTATACTAATTATCATTAGTATAAAATAGGTATTTTTCAAGATAATATAGTTCACCATAAGACATTAAATCTGACTCATGTGCACTGACAGCAGCTCATAATAATCAGACATCATTATTTATGGACTTATTCTTCTCATTTGATCCAGTTTAAACCAAGATCATCTGGTGTTAACTTTGCTGTGTTTTAGGTCTTCAGTTTTTCAGTGATATCATCTCAACCCTGAGATCCCAAGAAAAGCTTTGATACTAAATATGTCCTGGCTGACCAATGGGATAAAATATCCATACGAAGTACAATTGTTAAGTCCAGTGATTAGTTATAATAACTTTGATATGTCTCTGATCATGATTGATCTGTTTCATCCCTAAATGAGTCCCAGCATGCTGCTGGTATCAGCTCTGTTAGTCCAGGTGTGAAGTCCACCTCTTCTCAAAGAAGTCAGGAAGCTGCTTCTCTCCTCATTTTCTCTCCTTTCTTTTTCCTTTGGTAGCTGGATTTTCTTTTCTTGGGGAAATACATGACTTTTCTTGCCTGCTGTGGTTGTCCATCACATGCTACTGACAGGATGTGTAACTCAGCTAAACCAGCAGGTCTGGACTAAACCACTGAGCAGCTTTTTAAAGGGATAAGAGGGAGCTTCAGAGACTATCCAGGATCATTGTAAATGGAGAATTCAGAGCAAACTGGAGCTTTTATTTCCATGAAACTGCATTATTTGAATTTACATATTAATCTAAGATAGCTGTCTTCTGTCCTTGTTACTGTTATATCATCTCGTCCCTCATTGCTGGATGGTTATAAATCCTGAGATCATACCAGGACACAGACCTGTGGAGACGGCAATAAATATATAATAAAAGAAACCACAAAGAAGAACAATTTTACCAACCGTAAAAGAGAAATTAGATGACTCTTTAATGTCTTAGTTTTAGAAGGTAAAACACTTTCAGTCCAGTGGAAAACCTCTGGGATGTGGATGAGTGGATATTGGCAGTATGACACACAACGTAGGACACTGAAGTAATTTCTTTATAAAAATTTAAACGTAGACCTCACATCTTCACATTATATCGCTCACATGTTCTCATTGTTTGGTGTCTTGTTGCTTTCCAAGTTGCTAGAGTTGTGTGTTTGTTGCTTGGACCAACAGTTGCTTCTGTGTTTCTCTTCCGCGGCTCCTCTGCTGCTGTTTTGGCATCTGGCTGCTGTTATTTGTTTGTGTTTGCTGGTAGTCGGTTCCGCTGGGCCGCCTCCTCTCCAGCGTGTCACAACCAAACGTCTAACGGAGAGCTAACGGGAGGCCTCGCGGGGTCTGCGAGTGCGAGTGTGTTTCAGAGAAAGGCTTTTCTGTCCCTTGTGTTTCTATGTGTGTATTGTAGAGAGATGATTTGTTTGTGTGTGGGTGTGTTAGAGCACAGGTTCCCGAGGGTCATTGTGAAGAGTTTACTGTAATAAAAACACAGTGTGGCAGGTAAATAAATAAACACACACACACCAAGCCCTGTCTACGAACTAGCCGGGTGAAACCAAACCAGGGTGGGTGAGGTGGGTGAGCTGGTAGATTTCAATGGGTAGTACACTCTCACACACACACACATACACAGAAGCTCTGATAGGAGGCTGTTCAGTTGGTTGAAGGTAATTAAAGTCAGTTCCTTTATGTTGAACACAAGTTTACTTCCCAAACATCACAAGACAAAAGTTTGACCAGTTGGCACATGGACAGTAAAGTTTCAGAATAAAAGCCCTGAAACTCTGAGTCTAAAACTCATCGCTGAGTTCGTTGCTGCCAGTGTGTTCTTGGTTTAAAAGGTATGCTGGACTCGGACTCTGTGATTATTAAGCACACATCGGCCATCGGTAGACCTTTCATACCGGCAGGACTCCGTAACCCGGAGGTTACCACACTTCACTTTGAACCGGCCAGCACATTTAGCACATTAAAAAAAAAGTTGGTTTGAAACCTGAAAGGTCCGTTCTCTACAGGAAAAGATAAGGTTGTTTTTCATGAACGCAATGACTGCGTTCACCTGACACCAGACTGCTGCATCACTCATGTTTTCATCAAGGTAAAAACTCCAGACCAATGCTAGCTGTCAATGTTCAGATGAGTGCTGTCAATAAAACTTCAATTAGGGATGTCCAGATTACTTATTTTAACAATAACTCGCAGTATTAAATGCTACGATTAATTAAAGATCCCTCAATATCCCGTAATAACGTTTTACATTAAAATATCTCCTCTCTCTTTCTGCCTGCTGCTAAAACTCAGCTTGGACCACTTCAGACAAACAAAAGTTGTGGCAGAACAATAAACATCAAAGCCAGCCATCGTAGAGCACTATGAAAAAATACTGTTCAGCACCACGGACAGCGACATCACCTTCCTTGTTTTTTTTAAACGTTCAAGAAATAAAAGTGGAGAAAAGTTAATTCTAAATGTGGCCTACTGTATACGCTTAATAGTATATATATATATATATGTGTGTGTGTGTGTGTGTGTGTGTGAATTCTTTCAGCCTTAAAGAGACACATAAAACTGGGATGTGGTTGAGTATTAAAGAATCTGGAAAAATAAACATCTGGCAAAAATCTGTTTTTCATTGTATTTATTTATACATGTTACAGTGCATATTGATTAACATGTAAATATTAATGTGCTAATTTTAGCCAGAGCTAATTTCTATCTTCAGTCTGTTGGCCGGCCATTGAAACCACACAAAACAACCACAACGGCAGCAGCAGCACAAATAAGGAAAGTTTAAAGAAGATCTTCCGGTCTTCCATCTCCAGCTTGTTAAACATTATTTGTTTGCTGATTCAGCTGATAAATCATCGTCAGTGTTTCTGAAGTTGGACAAGTTTCATTCTCTTCACTTTTCCGGACTTTTTGTTTGAAGGAGAATTTGGAATCAGTAACAACACGTAGTCACAAAGAAAAGCAGTCCTGAGGTTTTCTCTATGATAAATACCCAGACAGGTGTTATTTTTTATCTTAAACTTTATTCTTCGCTGTCAGTAGCAGGTTGGCGTGTGTGTTGGTGTGACATGAGCCCCCAGTAACAATGATTTCCTGTCAGCTTGCAGCATCACAACAGGATGAATCCTTGTTACTGACAGCTTCATGTCACCATCAGTCGGCTGAAGTCAGACCAGAACTTCCTGCAGAGAAACATGGAGAGAGGTGATAAAGGACAAGAAAAATCAGCCGTTTACTTCCTGTTCAGGTGAAGTACAAAGTTGTTCCAGATAACCGGTCACATGACTGATGACCTGGAAAGTTCTTTTTCTTTTGTATGAAACATTTCTGATGACTCAGCTTGTTTTTAATGTGGGTTTCAGCCAAACAGAGCGATTTACCGACGTGTAAATGCACCAGAAAATAAAGACTTCATGTTCAGGATCAAGTCGAGGCTCATTCCGGACGAATTTCATCCACTTTAGAAAGTTTCAGCTTCAACATGGTTGGATATTTTGGGGAAAATGTTCTTGTTTAAAGGAATTAAACCAGGTTTAATCCTCTGCAGAAACACGTCAGAAACAGTTAATTACTACATCAATTTTAACCAATCAGATCATTGATGACGAACAAGCAAGGCCTGGTTAAGGTGTTATCATGCAAATGCCCTGAAAGGTAAAGTATTGATCAGTTAAAAGCTGATTAATGACTGAAACTGATCATTGCAGTTTGATCTGGTTTGATGTGATCTGGCCTGGTCTAGTCTGGTCTAATCTGATCAGACTGAACCATTGAGGGAATATTATCAAACATTAAAATAACTTCTGTAGCTGGAGAACATGTGTCCTGGTTACCTGACATCAGCTAAATAAAGCGAGAAAGTTCAGGTGCTGATGTTGATCCTACAGCTGATCTGAGAGGAGACATCTGTAAACATCTGCCCATCACATCATGTCACCAGTCCACACACAGAATGCTGCTAACACCGAGAACATTTACATTCCTGTAGCTGAGGTCCACAGGGAATTAAAAACAATAATAAATGTTTAATTTGGTCCCTTTAGTCAGCTGTGTTTTGTAAGTAGTCAGTCAGACAATCTGTCCGGGATCCTCCTGAATAAAACAGCAACTCATCAGAACATAAAAAATCAAATTACCACATTATTTATTAATAATTATTTTCTGAAATTTAGTCTTTTAGAATGGGTTTTTACATCCTTACCCAGTTTGAACCCCATCAAAGGGTTTCTGGACACCCCAGGTGCACATGATCAATGATCTGTTCTGTGTTGCTCTAACGATGATCAGTTCCAGTTATTTTCTTCAAATCTGACATCAAGCCTAAATCTTTAGAGATATCAAAGTTAAATGTGGTTTTATTGCAGCGCTGTTATTTGAAAAATGTGGTATCAGCTGACTGAATGATGGATCCATTGTTCTGATCCGATATGTAAACTGGAGACTTCCCGTGTTCCCGGATAAAAACATCGGTATTCCCTGTTGTCGTCTGCAGCCTCATTAGCAACACGGTGACACCAAGTTTTAGTCGCTGCTGCACTCTTTTCATTTACACTCAATCAACTGTATTGATCTGAGGACCTTCACCATCTAACAGTACAGATCACACACACACACACACACACACACACACAAAGAGATTAAAAAAAGGAAAAGAGCTGAATGAGAAGAAGAGAAACTCGATCCATCCGTCACCTCTGAGAGCCGATGACCTCTGTGAGTGTGTGTCCCCTGGCGGCTCTTTGTGTCGAGGGATGGGAAACTTAAATCAGCAATTAAGGTAAATAATTAACGAGCTGAACAATGGATTATTAATGAGACTGACGGTCTAATTGCCCCCCGCTTTAACACTTCAAATGGACAGATAACACCTGAAGACAGGGGCGGGGGGAGAGGAGAGGATAA
Organism: Melanotaenia duboulayi; assembly: GCA_026261665.1. Taxonomy (NCBI): domain Eukaryota; kingdom Metazoa; phylum Chordata; class Actinopteri; order Atheriniformes; family Melanotaeniidae; genus Melanotaenia; species Melanotaenia duboulayi. The sequence goes on from CM047998.1 coordinate 6,973,741, forward strand.
GAGAAATACTTTAGTGAAGGGAAGGAGCAAAGGATGAGAAGAAAAGGAAGGAGGGGGGGTGATGAAAGAGGAAAAGATGGAAAAGGTTGTTTTTCTGTCTGAACTCCAGATGAAGGTGAAACAGTTACTGAACTAAAACACCATTAACCTCAGGGCCTGGTCCATCCTGGTCCACATCTGTTAATATATCTGAGCTGTTTTACCAGAAATAGAAATGAATCATGAGGGTATTTATCCTCATCCTCATCATCATCATCACCATCATCATCATGGTCCTCTCCTGCACGATTCAGGCTAACCAGACAGTTACAGCCAGGAAAACCACCTTACTGTGATCAGCTGCTTGATCCAGTCCAGGGGTCTCTGGCTCAGGTCCTTCAGGACCACTGTCCTGCAGGTTTTAGATGTTTCTCTGCTGCAACACATGTGATTCAAATCAATGGATCATTAACAGATTTGTGCTGAACCTATAACTTGTTGAAGAGCTACTTAATTTAAATCAGGTGTGTTGCAGCAGAGAAACATCTAAAACCTGCAGGACGGTGCTAGGACCAGAGCTGGAGACACCTGTTCTGATCTGACCTGTGAGACCCTTCATGATCTCAGTCTGGATCAGAAACGAAGAAAAATCTGTTTTGCACCTTTAATCAGTGAGAAAAAGGACGACCGTCTGCTCTTCTTCTTCAGACAGCAGCCTGTAAGCACCTAACCACGTTTTCAGGGAAAACACCCAAAAGATCTAAAATAAATAAAGAATTTCTAATAAGGCACAAGATTTATGAAATTTCTTTCATGGCCTGTTATCCCCCTCCTGCCCCCATCTGGTAGAAGATAACCCAAAGTGACTCCATGCACACAGGTGGCATTGATCACCTTTAAAAACATCATTTTATACATTATTGTTTGCACTAAAACACACTGCTGCTCTTATTTAGTGAATATTAGGGTCTAAACTTTGAGCAACACGTGAAAACAACCATTGTCCTGTTTTATTTTATGTCTTTCAAACAAAGACCTTTTTCAGATTTGTTTAAAGCCAAATCAAGTTAAACTTCCTGTGCTAACACACAGAAATCAGACTCAAAGTGGCATCACTCACCTTCACTGCAACGTCGACCTTCTGCGTGTTTTCCTGGTGTGTCTGAGGAATGAGTGCTGGCGTCTTCGTCAGTCTTGTTAAGCAGGCGGAGGCGACCTCTGGACTTCAGACCAACCTTTGAAGAGCAGCTAATCTTTATGATCCTGCTGAAACACAGCAGATATGTGAGAAGGTGTTGCAACAGCTAGTAGATATCAGATCTGGACCATAAGGCTGGTTCATATTTATAACCTGCTGAAGCTGAGTGGACTAAAACAAAATGTTCAGAGGACACAAGCTTCAAAAGGGTTAAATATGTAAGCTGACATTTAACAGATGTATATCTGAAAGTGAGAATAAAACAGGATATACAGCTAATAATAGATGATGCTTTGTGCAAAACCAACTACTTTGGACCAACTTGAGGGTCACATCTGAGGCAGGAGACTTCCAAACTGGAAGAATCCAGATCCATGGAAGTACTTATAACAGAGATGTTATCAGGATGAAGGATCAACCCCATTTCATAGAAATGTTTCTAAAGCCCACCTTCTGAATAAAAATGCAATAAAAAAGTACAAAAAACAAAACAAACAAAAAAAAAACAAAAGTGTTGACTGAACTGCTGATAAACCCCACGTGTTCCTGATCATCCATGGTCATTTACAATCAGAAACGCCCTCATTGGCCATATAAGGTAAGACCACGGCTCTGTAGAGATAACATAGAAGCTGACTGTCTTCTTCTTTGGTGTGATGGAAAGGAAAGAGTTTCTGCTGAGTTTGAGTCCAACTAATTGATTTTTAGTCAAGGTTTATTTAATAGTTGAGTTTCAGCATATTACATTTATACAATAATTGTTGTATTACACTGTTTGACACCTTTTACATTGTCTATTTTTACTCACTCAGGTTTATTCCCTTCATATACATGCTCTGTTAAAAGTTGACTATGAGGGTAAGATGACCTTAATCTGGTCCTTCTTAAGAACCTTGGTCAGACTGGTTCTTGTAGAGACACAACTATGTGACTTGGCTTTGACGCCAGTCCTGGGAATTGTGTATCCTATCATACACTATCATTACTAACAAGTAATTGTCTTTGTTCATTTTCCTTTAATAAACTTTGTTATACTTTTACTCATTCCAGACTCTTGGTAATTTATCTACAACATTTGGTTTTGTCGGCAGGATTTTGCGAGTGACAAAGGAGGACCTAGCAGCGAAATCGGATCAACCTGAACTCCATTTTCGGTCTCTGTTTTGAAAGGGGGACCCTTCGTTTGGTTCTCTGGAACNGCGAGTGACAAAGGAGGACCTAGCAGCGATGTCTGATCAACCTGAACTTCCCTTCGTTTGGTTCTCTGGAAGTCATCAACAAACTCAAAATATAGAAAATAAGTCTGGTGAGTTGAAATGATTTTTAAGTAGGTATTTAGATTGTAAGGGTAGGGGTTGAGGGCTTGTTGAATCGATCTGCTCAGGGAAGGGAGCTGTAGGATACAGCAGGTAAATTGGTAAACCAACTACAAACAATGTAAGCATTAACTAAATCAAATGAGCCACAACTTAGCTAAGAACCACTTCATCAAGTGTTGGTGATCGCTGTGTGATGAAGCCAACAGGATCACATCATCTAGGAAAAGCAGAGACTCGATCCTGAGTCCACCAAACCGGTTTCCCTGAACGCCCCGACTCCAACTAGAAATTATGTCCAAAAAAGTTATGAACACAACTGGAACAGAAGTTATGAACCGATTCTGTTCAGACATGAGATCTCTGTTAGAAATACAAAATAGAGAATAGATAAGATAGATAAAAAAAGAATAAATAAATAATGGTTCAGCATCATAGACAGTACCAAATCCTGTCACAGCTCACAGAAGTGATGCATCTACAGAGAACAGAACCAAACAGAACTTCATTCTCAGTAGTATGACAACCTTTACCTGTTTGATTCCAGCTGGTGTGAAATAAACTATATTCTGAACCCAGAGAAATGACAGCATCCAACATGGATGATGTAATCCGGCTCAGTGACGGCTGGGAAATGTCCAATCTGTCTCATATGTCCTGTTATATATGAACCTGAATAGTTTCTGTACAGTTAGTCTCCAACACAGGTCCAAATCCCAGCAGAAATCTAGCAGAATGTATTTTGGTGAGCAAAATCCTATCAGAAGTCATTATGATTATGAGCTCACTAAAGAAAGAAATCCTCTATTAACCCCACATCAGCCATGATATGGGGTTATTATACGGCCTCTGAGTTTTGACACAAATTAGGCTTCAGACAAAACATGATTACTAATACTAATCATATTATTGGAAGGACATAAAGATCATCTGCATCATCAGCAATAAAATGACNATAAAGATCATCTGCATCATCAGCAATAATATGACCAGTTTCTTTGTTCTACCAGAACCAGGTTCTGTGTGTCAGCAGGTCAGATTGGATTTACACACATTCCTGAGCACAAGTTGGTAACTTAGCATGGAAATATCCTCACACACTAAATACACACAAATCCGTGTGTGGGCAGGTTGATAAATGAGGGAAGTGAAGCGTACAAGACATGTAGGAAGATCTGGAGGGACACTGCTGAAAGAATCCATTTACTCTTCATTCTTCAGCTGGATGTTAAATGGACAACATTTACACAGATTCTCTGGTCTCAGAGAGGCCACTCAAAGCACTTTACAAACCACACACACACACACACACATGCACACACACACACATAGACAGCATTTCTTAATTCATGCTGGACTAATATATTCCTATCCTTTTTCTGCATCATACACCCACCAACAAACCAATCAGAGTAATCATATTTTCCATATTGTTGTCCAAACACATCAACATGTGGACAGGGGAGGGCTGGGATCGAACCACCAACCTTCCAGCTTAGAACAAACTATACCACCTGGACCACAGCTGCTCCATTTATTCTGTTAGAAGCTTGTTTTGCAGCTCTGAGAGCCTCACCATCCAGGATGTATCTGCTGCGTTAAGGCTCATTATGCTCCCTTTACATGCATAGGTCCAATTTAAACATCACTGCCCTCATACTCGATCACGACATTGGCATTGTTGCTTGGCAACACATCCAGCAGAAGGCAGTGCAGAGTTCAAAGTTCATCTCTGAGTTGTAATGTCAGTTTCAGACAACAGCCAACATGGTGATGATGGAGGAGATCGTGATGATGCACATCCTCAAAAAAAGACATAAACAGAGGCAGAGCAGCAGATGGCGAAGGTCTCTGTAGACATTAAATGTATCATGCTTTTTCTTCTTCTTTGTTCCTTATGCTGTTTGAACATCAGCTGCACTGCTCAACACTACCCCCACAGTTTCCAGGGGTACTGCCCCACTTACTGCATCAGGGGAAACATCCTTAAGAACCCTGGAAATGGACCAAAGCATAAATGGACCCTGAGTCAAGCTAACATCAGTCATGGACTTGCCTAAATGTCTAAATGAAACATTAAGGCCTGGATGAGCTGGACTTTTCATCTTCTAGACCCTTAAACTAAACTGAAGTCTTTGTTTTTGGTCCTAAAAGGCTAAAATATTGTCTCTCTGGACATTACCTCAGACAGCATCATGTTGGCTTCTAGTACCGATTCCCGATACACAATTCCTAGAGTGCTGGTATCCTTGTGATTCCAAGAACTTCCTGGACCAGACCGGAATGCAGAATCTTTAGTTTTGAGGCCCATCTTTTTTGCATCCAGCTGTCTGTTTAGGTTCAGGACAGAGACAGTCTATCAGGTTGTAAAATAAGGCTTGTTTACTCTCAGTTGGCAGCAGATTTGAATAGGCCAGCTCATGCTGTGGTCATTTTTAAATAATTGACTTTTTTGTTAAGACAAAACTAGTGTGCCCCTTTTAAAAACGATTTTTCACACTGATTAGGAGGCTGAGCTGCTCAAGTGATTTCTTCTTTTACATTGGGTCTTTTAAGGTGTATTTTGATTCATCTCTATGGCAACAGATTAGTTATTTACCTATGTGATCAACTGATAAAGCTCTCCAAAACCAAACTGATCAGTGAAAATCCTACATGTGTTGAAGAGGAAGCAAAGAGGATGCAGGGCAGGTGCAAAGCAGAGAGAAATGAGGAAGAAATTTAAACCATTTCTTCCAACGAACAGTTGGATGGGTAACGTAAGATTGCTAACAAAAAAAGCAGAACGATTTTAATGAGTGTTTTTATTGTTCTGAAATTCTACTTTGATGTATGTAAAGACTTGTTTATTTTAATATGCATGAACTGAGATATGCATAAATGTTTTTAATCATGTAAAGCACTTTGTGTTGCCTGTGGCATCAAAGCGCTTTACAGATAAAGTTTGATTTGAATTGATAAGGTTTGAATCAGTGTTCTACTGAACTGAATTTAATTTTAAAAGAAATCTACTACATCAAAAAGTTTTTTCGGATATACATGTATTTATTAATTTCATTAAGAGAACATTCACACCAGGGTAGTCTGCTAGATTCAGTCCGATTAGGGACTCGGGTCAGTTGGGGGACGCAAAATTCCTACTCCTGTCAGCAAGGACTAGAGGCGGGAGTCTGTGATGGACGTGGATGAATTCTGGTGAGAACTGGAAAGAGAAAGCTTGGTCACACCAGGATAACTCAAAGAGCAAATTGATCAGGGCTACAGTATAACTGACTATCCAGCAGCAATTACAGTCTGGAGAATAAGGGACTGAGGCTGGTCTTTATAACAGAGGGAAGCGATGAGGAATAGCTGGGTCAGCCACTGCACACCTGAAGCCACTCCTACAATTAACCAGAGCTGGAGAAAGACCTGTTAAGGGTTTCGTGGGAACAGGGGCTGTGACATATTTAAAATTTATAAATTGGTTTTTATCATTCCAATCATTTAGTCCTCTACGTTGTTTTATTTAATGGTTGTTTCCTTTAACCTTTGTCTCTTTTTCCTCCACTGTAAAGCACTTTGTGCTTCTTTTATGTGTTTGGTTACGTTCTGTATAAGGCTGAGTAGAAAAGGTGCACACACTTATTTCCTCACTAGCTCACACACGCCTAGTGGTTTGGTTAACCATGTGAAATTTTAGAGCTTGTCTGGTTAACAGCAGTTAACAACAGAACAAATTCAGTTTTGTTCTCAATTGTTTTGTAGAATCTCTCTCTCCCTCTTTCTCTCTCTCGCTCTCTCTCAGCTTCAGCCATATAACTGATGCCACAACCATTATGTGGTCTGTGGGCTGATCTCTCTTTCTTCACCTCTCCGATTCTGCCGACTCCTCCTCCGTCTCCGGCTGTCTCTCTTGGCTTGTCAGGACACAGGGAGTTGTGGTCAGGGGGAATTGTGGGAGGAAGAGGCAGAGATATAAACACCGCATCCCACTGAGGGTGATGTCAACTCTGCCTCATTATCAACACACACTCTCAACACATCACACAACCATTATCAACAAAAACTCCTGAACATACACAAAACATCATATAAATGCTGTCAAAATATAAATAAAAGTGAAGTAAAAGTTGTTGAATCCAAAAAAATAATATATCCACTTCACTTATAATAAAGTTCAAGATGCTGTTGATGCCAGTGGTTTTCCCTTCTGATGACACATCTCCCAGAAAGAGAAAGTCAAACAGACYCTCAGCAGGTTGAACTGCTTTGTAGTTCAGTATATAAAACCTGGAGCAGGTTAGGTTTGCCGCATCAGTTGCCATGGGTGACACATCCGATGTGTGCGGAAGGGAGGACAAAAGGAGGCTTTATTTTTCTGGAATGGGAATAAAAAAGAAGCATAAAACTGAATTCAAACATGATAAAAACCCAGCGACTACATAAAAAAAAAACAGATTGAGATAAATCTAACTCTAATGTAACTCTAATCCCATAATCTGCTAATTGCACATGAAGAAAAGACAAAAAAATCTAAGCAAACATGATGATTAAAATTAGAGTAACAAATTATTTCTCTATTTCCACTTCCAAAGCTTCCAGTCTGACCATTAAAACTGGTGAACAGTCCTGAGACAGCATTGTGAAGCATATTAGTCCAGGATGAACTTTGGACGTTCAAGGATCTGCTCGGCCTCGCCCTCAGAACAAACAGACTTACTGATTACAGAGATTAGATCAACACTTTTATGCTTCTACATGTTAGTGCTGTGACATTTCTGCAGCCATATAAATCTGAAAACACCTTCAGAAGACTCTGAGGACACTTTCTTTACTCCTTAAGATAAGGAGTAAAGAAAACAAAAAAAAGGTGAAAAATAAATAAAATAAATTAATTAAGATTCTTAATGCCATCATTTGGCTTATTCAAATATTAAATGAGCCATTATTTTTTATTAATTTATTTCTTGG
>CM047998.1:6983760-6998178 GCA_026261665.1 Melanotaenia duboulayi
TGTCATCTTGGAATATGGCCATGCCATCACAGAAGATGGAATAACGCTCTCATCCAGGATACTCGGGTAGTCAGCTGACCTCATTCTTTGGATACACAATGCTGCTGAACCTAGACCTGACCAACTGCAGCAATCCAAGATCATAGACTGCCCCCACAGGCTTGTACAGTAGTCATGATGGCTGCATCACTTATGAAGTGTGAATGCCCCTAGCTTTTGTCAGAGCATTAACCTGTCTCTGATTATGTGCCACCAGATGTATCTGTTCTACCTGTGCATCCGCCTATAAAAGCTGCAGTCTCCCATTTTTTTCTCTCTTCCCACGGCAGACTGATTTGTTTACCACTGACTTGCAACCACATTACACTACTGACCGTCCACTTTTAGACGCTGCAAACACATATTTTAATTCATTATTATTTTGTCCTTTCCTCATTTTGCAACGTTTAGGTGTTTAACTGAATATTATCTGCATAGCAATGATAAAATATGCCTTCAAATGTTGACAGAATGTGCCAGGACAGGCAAATATAATAAAAACAACAGAGGACTCAAGACAGAACCTTGTGGTACACCAAAATGGACTGGGTAAGGGGGAGCTCTGTACTTAGAACTAGCTGCAAAAAAAGATCTGTCGGATAGGTGCAAAGAGAACTAATCCAAGGCAGATCCTGATAGGCCAACCAAGCACCTCAGCCTATCGAGCAGAGTGTTATGGTCAACCGTATCGAAGGCTGAGGTAAGGTCCAACTTAAGCAGCACAGAACAATGCCCCTTGTCACTTTGCATCACAATGTCATTTGATACTCTCAAAGGAGCTGTCTCAGCTGAACAAGATCTATGAAACCCTAACTGAAAATGTTCAAGAATGCCGTGCTGATCCAGAGTAGCAGTTAACTGGTTGACCACAGCCTTCTCTGAGATCTTAGTAATAAATGGAAGCTCGGAGATGGGTCTATAACTGCCAGGGAGAGAGGAATCGTGATTGTCTTTTTTCAAAAGTGAGTGGATTTTTGTTTCCATAACCATTCTGCTTATTGATGGTTGTGATGATCCTAAATCATCAACATTACACTGAGGCCCAGCGAGATATCAAAACATTGTGATGACTTTTAAATGATGTCCTTTATTAAATCTGTGACAGAGTATACTTGTTCTGTCCAAATGATACTGTTTAATCAGCTGCTCGGGATGAAACAAAGCCAAATGTCCTTCCACTGCTGGAATGTCTGTGCACTCACTCCCAATCCCTTGAGTTCCTTCACATTGTTCATGTGGAAATGTTCTTACTTTTGCTATTAAACATAGTCCTGAGTTCTACTGTTGTTTTTCTTCCATTTGATTCCACCAAACCTTTAGTCACCCTCAATCAGGATATTTTTCTGACCACATTTCTTTCTGGAAGACGATGGTTGTCTATCCTTCCAGTTTTTAAAAATCCTTTGGACAATTCTTAATCCAGTTTTAGANCCACATTTCTTCCTGGAAGACGATGGTTCTCTATCCTTCCAGTTTTTAAAAGTCCTTTGGACAATTCTTAACCCAGTTTTAGTAGTTTCAGCATCTTGGATGTTTTCTCTGCTTGATGCTAATGATCTGACCCTGCTTGAACAGACTAACATCTTTCCATGACCACAAGATGTGTCTTTCCACATGGTTGTTTAAAAAAAAGGAGCTGCTCATTACATCAGTTGGGGTTAAATAACTTGTTGTAACTGGAAGATAATCGCCCATGCAGTAATTATCCAATAGGAGGCTTGTATTTGCTTAGTTATTCCAGATGGTGACTTTTTAATTTGGCCAGGCTGTGTTTAAATCAATGGCGAGGTGTTATTGTGTGCTCGAATAAACACTTTCAGTGGTGTGTTGTTTGATTAACATTAAAATCATGAACCAGTGTCCAGACAGAAGAATGAAAATACTTTGGAAGATTCACCTAAAGGTCATGTGGTGTTTCACTTCATAAAAAGAAGATAAAACAGAAACTGTTACTTCATATCTCATGTCTCATCAGTCACGATACAGCTGATGAAGGTGATGATGCTGGTGATGCTGATGATGAAGCTGTTGACAATGCAGGTGATGAAGCTGATTACAAAGATAATAATGATGAAGCAGGTGAAAAAGTGTTTCATTTAATCTCTATACAGATGCACACCTCTTCTCTCTCTCTCTCTCTCTCTCTCTCTCTCTCTCTCTCTCTCTCCCACACACACACACACACACACACACACTCGTATAACTTCATAGTTTTACTTAATAGAGTAAATTTGCAGTTTAAAGTTCCAGTTTTCCTCTAAAGAGGAACAAAAGTGAAACCTAGACCTCAGAGGAACTCAGTTTCAGTCTTTGGCTGAGAGTCTCACACACTCTCCATTCAATTACATCTCCTCTGTTTCTCTTTTCTCTCTCCAGTCCTGCTCCTCTCAGCTCCACGTCACCCTCCTGCCAATGCTAATGCCTAATGACTTTGGGCAAGGCAGCCCGGGGCCCCCTTCTACCTCCAGGAGAGATTCAATTGGATTGGAAGCCGATCAATCATGGCAAGTATCGAGCTGTGATTGGATTTGGCTGCAGCTGATGGGGTGAGTTGTGGGGGGGCAGGTTGATTTTAGCTCTACTCCAATAAAGGTAGCTATGATGTATTATTGCAGTGGACATACGGGACGGACTGTGTGTGTGTGTGTGGTTAGGTGGGAGGGTGGATGGAGTGTGTGATTGTGGCTGACATGTGTCATGTGATGTGGTTTTGAGGTTTTGAAGCAGTGCAGCTCTGACTGATGTCTTCAGAAGATCAACATACTGAGACATGGACTCTGAGACTGATGCCACACTAACACACACACACAAACACACACCCTATTCAAAGCAGTGAGCTGATGATCATAAGCTGGATTTTCTACATTGTTGACATGTAAAGAAACTTCTAAAAACCACTAACACGTGGACCAATCCTGTTGCAGAACCTGCTGTCAGCTGATTTCTGCTTCCTGGTTTCAATCATCACAATAAACACACACATGAATACAAGCAGCCTAAAGACCCAGTTCGGCCGAACCTCAGACCAGGTCCTGATGGAGAATCAGTGCCATTTTGTGGCTTCATTGTTGAGTTGACTCCACCTCCATCTGCCTCCACCTGCCTCTGGCTCTCTCCACCTGACTTCTCCTGCCTCTATCTGCCTACAGATGACTGTAGCTGACTCCACATGACTTTAGCTTGCTCCACCTGCCTCCAGCTCTCTCCACCTGCCTCCATCTGCCTACACATAATGGTAGCTGACTCCACTTGCCTCCATCTGACCGCATCTGACTCCACATGACTTTAGCTGTCTCCACCTGCCTCCATCTGCCTACACATGACTGCAGCTGTCTCCACCTGCCTCTGTCTTGCTTCAGCTGTTTCCACCTTTAATCCGCCTGCCTCCGGCTCACTCCACCCGACTTCTCCTGCCTCCACCTTAATGCACCTGCTTCCATCTGCCTCCAGCTGACATTACATCTTCGGTCTGTCCTTGTTCTCTCAATGTTACTGTACTTCAGAGATTTCTCCATCCTTCTAAGAGTAAGTCTGTAACTCAAGCAAACTGAGATTAATCCTCTTCATAAAATCTATCTGAGTAATGACAGCACACACACACACACACATCATTGATAAATGTAAGTGTGTGTCAGTTTATATGAGTGATGGCTGCATTAGGTCAGTAGAAAACCTCCTCTATGACAGTTATGATGCTAAAGGATCTCATCTCTCTCTCTCTCTCTTTCTCAAACATACACACCTTTCCTAACAAAATTTAAATGTATCAGAGGTGCTTTAATGTTTAAACAAAACTAAACAACAGATTGTATGTCACAGGAAACTGTTTATTTCACACACACACACACACATACGTGCAGACAAACACACACACATTTTAGCTGTCCTGACACTCGTGGTGAGCTGCAGCCACAGATAATGCTGTAAGGAGCTGCTCAATACTAATTCACTCACACTAACCTGGTTAGCACTGACCAGTCACTCTGCGTGTGTGCGTGTGGTTGTGTGTGTGTGTGTAACCCATTTACTGTTCCATACATATTTCTTTGCTGTAACATGAGGCGCAGCTGTAGACCAGATCAATACAAATGTTTCTTTGTTAATGAAGATCTGTGTGTGTGGGGGGTGTGTGTGTGTGTTGGGGGTGTAGAGGGTGGCCACTTAAGCTGACCACTAAGTCTGACCACAGTGGTCAGACAGTTGACTATTCACACAGCCCACAAACACACACACACACACACACAGTTCCAGGTCAAGGACGTCCACGGGAACAGCTTCATGATGACAGCAATCTGCATGAAGATGTAAAATGGAAACTTCCAGAAATTTCACATCATGACTTGAATATAAAACTTTAGGAAAAATTCAAGGAACTTTTCAAGGAATATTTCAAACCTGGAAGGTTTTCCAGGCTTCAAACTATTGCTAATTATAACCCAGAGCACCAGAAACGTTACCAACAGATCCAAACCACAAAAACTCAGAACCAGAACGGATCAGCAACAACAAGCTAACCATGTCAGACTGGTTTTCATCTCCAAACTGGACTTTGTTCTGGTTTTGCTCCGCTCCTGAGTCTGATCTGGTTTTGGTCCTGACTTTGATCTTCATTCCCATCTTGACTTAGAACCAGAAGTTAGACCAGTCCTGAGTCTAATATTTATCCTAGTCCTGGCTGAAATCTTTCTTCTGATCCCGATTCTGGTCTTCGTTCCAGTCCTGCACCCCCATTCCATCCCAGTTTGATTCTCAACTGTTTTGAGCAACAAACTCCATCATTTATGTTCACTGGCGTTCGTGGCAACAGCCCTGATAAAAATCCAAAATTTACCTAATAAATGTATATTTTTAACTATGATCTGGTAACTCCCTGAAATTATCTTGGGACCCTCAGTTTCAGAAAAGCTGATCCAGATCCATCACTGTCATGATCCACACCTAGAGTTAATCTGGAGAACCAACAGTAGACGCTGCTGAAGCCAGACCATCCAGAAACAAAAAAACTAAAACATAATAAAAGTACAGGAAGTAAAACTAAACCAGAATAAAAAACATACAGGCCAGATTTAAAGTTCATCCACTTCTATGGTCTCGCTTTACAAAAGTAGTTTAGATGGACGTGGGGAGGAAAAAGCTAAAAGTAACTAAAGAAAAGCTGAAACTGCAGCTGATGGACCAACGACTACATTAATATCAAAATTTCTTTCTAACATTAAACAATCAGCTTTATTTCCATGACGATGATGGTCAGACACGTGATGCCACAGATTTATTTTACATAACTCAACATGTATGAATCACTGATAAAAAAATTTTTATTCATTTATTATCTGTACCGCTTCATCCATTAAGCTGGATCCTGACCCTGCATTTAGCAGGTGAGAGGCAGGCACACCTGGACAGGTGTGTAAAAAAGAGTAAAAAGAGTCATCTAGAAATAAAACTCTGAGGTGAACGGTATGTTCATGATGAACGTGGAAGCATACAGTGTTGTTTACAGGTAAAGTTATCCCCATGTTACCTTTTTAATGGCTTTTTAGCCTTATTGGAATAAAACTAATGCTTAACTGATGCCGACAGAAGTTGTTATTATTACCATTAGTTCCAGTTAAACCATGAAACCAACTCATCTTATTGAACCTTTCTACTTATTTTCTTCCAGTTAGTTTCTGTGTAAAAGTGATTTTTAGATAAAAATGTGGTATTTTCTGATGGGATTTGCTCGCATCCCACAGATGACTCGATTCTCATAATCATTTGGGTCTGTGCAGCAGCAGCATTAGCATACCCACTTCATGCATCACTCACAGAAAGTGTTGAGCATGCACGAATTCTCAGGGTCAATAATTCATTTCTGCTCCATTTGCACAATCGCGTAGTTTCTGTGATGTACAAGTGTGTGTGTGTGTGATAAGAGGACAGTTAATAATTAAGATATGATTAGATTTGGATCAGGAACACTGCAGATGTGTTCACGGCTCCAGTCTAAAGGTTAAAGGTCAACATCTCACAAGCACCTTAATAACCGAGGTCATAAATCTGAAGTATTGTGAAGTATTTTTAACACCATCAGAGTCTTTAAATGTGTGTTTTTATGTTAGTGTAGAATCAACCTAATGGTGAGGCGTGGGCTGAGCCAGAAGCGCCACAAACATCAGGAACAATACAGGATTTTGTTTGGTTCTGTTCAGGCAGAAATGTGCTGAATTCTGTTTAAAATATTATTGATAAAAATACTGATTTAACTCATTTATCTGAATAAAAGTGGTAGAGTAAAGCTCTGAAATGGAGACCAGAAGTCTTTCACCATGGCACTGGCTACCAGCTATGTTGCATTGCATTCATTGTACCTCAGAAACAGGGAAACCAGAACTTGTGATCATGTTGTTTTCTCTGTGCATTAAGAAAGTGTGTCCCGGTTCAGGGTTTACATACTTTGAAGTGTGGATTCATCAGCTACGTACATAATAGTAGTGCATCCCATTTCACAAAATTCGGAGGAGCCTTCAAATCCACCCTTCTTTTGGCTGCTGGTGATGCATCCTTCGCAGCCTCTTTTCTCCCAGAATTCTTTGCGCACAAGACGGTGGTGAATGAGCAACCAAGCTTAGAACAGCATGTTTTAGGTTTCAGTAAAGTTTTCTTTNAATGAGCAACCAAGCTTAGAACAGCATGTATTAGGTTTCAGTAAAGTTTTCTTTTTTTTTTTTTACTACATGTTAGTAGAAATGTTACAAAACAAAGTACATTAAAAACATGTTTGTTAAATTTGATATTTGTGGATTTTTAAGGGATTAATGAAGTGTGTACTGGCTGGAAAACAACAGATCCTCAGACAGTGTTTGGTTTTTTTCTTTACTGTCGGTGTTACCGGTCGATGTTAACATTCACTGAAGTGTCCTTTGAGTAATTTTAGAGGTTTAAGCGATTCAACGTCCTGTGTTGTTGTCATGGGGAATTCTTGTTTGCTAGGTAGGCTGTCCCATTTCACGGACGTTAAGCAGACTTCAAAGAGTGTCGACTATGGTGGACACTCCGTAGCCTACGTAGTCTGCATACTCCAAAGTGTGAAGATCTTTAATTGGGACACACCTCGGGGGTTACATGGGATTAAAAAGATGGCTGCCTCCACTTTGTTTTTGTTCTGCCAGTACATGTCCAAGCAGGGGTGGGCCTAGAGAACTTTTGTTGAGGGGGACAGGCACAAACTGTGAAAAAGGTGACACATGTAAATGACACATGAGACCATCAAAAGAAAGAAGATTTTTAGGGAATAATGAGTGGACCTGTTGTGTAAAAGCTTAAAGCAAAATTAGTCAAAACAAGTGGTTGATGTTTTTCATCGATAACGGCTTCCTTCAGGATGATCCTGTTTGTTTTCAACCACTGTTGCACAACGGCTTGAGCTACTTCACTGAAAAAAGGAAAAACAGCGGTTTTGAGCCCAATCACACANGCTTCCTTCAGGATGATCCTGTTTGTTTTTAACCACGGTTGCACAACGGCTTGAGATACTTCACTGAAAAAGGAAAAACAGTGGTTTTGAGCCCAATCACACGTTTTGAACATTTATTTTGCACCTGCAGCCAGATGTGATGATTTGGTTCACAATTACCACAAACCTTTTTTCACTTTAGCGCCCTTATTTTAACGATTCCATCAATGTCACATTTTGCTGAGCTAATCAGCATCTCATAATATTTCAAATCATTAAAAATGTCATGCACTCAAAACAAACTTTATTTCACTTTAACACATTTTATTGTCACAATAAAATGAAACTTTTAGTTTCCCAACATGTTTTATGCACCTCAAGGCAGAAGAAGAGCATGTCCTCTGAAGACATTATTGTCAGGAAGCCGTGGACATGAGGACCGAAGTCCAACAAAAGCATGACAAAAACCCAGAACATGAAACATAAGTAAACCAAGGAGCATAAACCAGTAATCACGACACATTATTCCCTGCTTTCATTTGTAGGACATCTAAGCTTTACCCAAATAAAGGTCTCTACTTTTTTAAATTTAACCGACCAAACTTGGAGTGGCACCTGACTCAGTGTTAACATTTGTCTTTCAATCAACCTCAGAAATATGCATCAGTAACCAACATGCATTGCTACCAGTATAGTTAGTAGTGCTAGCGCCACAAAATCTATATATATGTAGTTCTTTGTTCATGTTTAAATAAAGAATAAATAATAGAATAAATAATAAAAAGAAGGAAGGTTAGTGGCCGTCTAACATCCTCCCCTCGTTTTCTGCCTACCCTAAATCCATCTATACTTCCCTCCCACGACATGCCTCAGTGCTTGTAATGTGAATGTATGTGTGTCATAGACTCCATTGATCCCCTGTCATCCTGATCACATTACAACCCCCCTCCGATTAGATCTACATTTTTAATTTTCCTCTGTGGATGACAAAAAGACATGAGCACAGGATGGAGTGATGGAGGAATGAGAGGAGAACTGTAGTTGTAGATGAATACTGTCAGATGGACAGAGAAACAGAACGAGGACGGACAGCACATCTTAATTTTGTCCATTTTCAGTAGTCTAAATGTTATATTCACTGAGTACACTACAAGTTTTCTATTAACTATGCTTTTTCCTCTAAAAATGGTGAATAATTCAACTATCATTGATAATCACTGACACTTTTTTCATCATGATGGCTGTTTTTGTCCACCGATTTAACAATGTTTAAAAGACTGGAAAGAGAATGTACATACATGTACATAACACAATATGTGTTATGACTAATTTCAAACTCTAGTCCTCGAGGGCCATCATCCTGCAGATCTTAGATGCTTTTCTACTTCAATACACCTGATTCAAATTAAATGGATCCAACATGTTGTAAAATTCTGCACAATGAGCCATTCATTTGATAATGGAAACGTCTGATGCTGGTAGATGAGAAAGTCAACCAGAGTAGTCATCAGACTGTAAATGATAAACTGTACAATGACCAAACACTCACCACTGGTAAACATGTCAATGTCATGTTGATTACAAGACATTCTGTTTTTATCTTTGCCAAATACCAGCCACTCATGACCGAAAGCCATTTCTATCAAACATCCTCTTTTTCTTCGTCTCACCTCCATTTGAGTTATCTACATCTTGTCTTGTAACAAGCCTCACTCCTTACCAACCACTGCCACATTCGTTTTCCACCTGCACTTTCTTCCTTTCAGTTTCGCTCCTCATTCAGCTGCACTTTGCTCAGGCAAACTAAATGTAGTGAAAGTGCTGCCAGGAAAAGTAATTTGCTTCATCATCTGCTAAACTGGACAGTAAGTTTTCACTTTAACCACCAAAAGTCATTTAACCTGCATTTGATGGGTGTGAATTTAGCATCCTGATGGTGGGAATAGGGGAAACCTCAGGTCAGAATGCTTTGATCTGAGGAGTTCAGACCGTGTTTCACAGTTGAGGGACAAGGATTTGAAGTTTTCAAACCCAAAGTAGTTTATTTAAACCTAAAGCCTTTCCAGCTGTGACAGCTGTCAGCTCCACCAATGACTAACTGACACACTGACTGAATAACAAGAACAAGAAAACAAAGATAACCCTGTCAATGATAGACCAGGAACTGGAAATGAGCAACAGAAACCAAGGAGTATACAGCAGAAGCTAACAAGTAAATAAGGACCAGCTGCTGTAATCAGCCAACAAAAACCAGCTGAAGCAAAAGAAAAGGAAGTAAACACAGAAGCTACATTGTGGATGTCATGGCGGATTTTAATGGAACATTTGCTAAAATCCTGATAAATGATGCCTACATAATCTCCCATTGTTACTTGGGAATGTGTATATGTGTTTCTCTTTGTCTCGGATGGGATGTTTCTGTATAAACAACAGATTTCAGGTCCTGTTAGCTTTCTCAGCCAACTTTACTCACAAATCAGCATTCAGCAGGACGTTGGAGGCTGATGCAGGCTGTTGGCCGGCTGGTGGTGGCGAACTGTTTCAGTCTGTTCTGGTTCTGATTTCTGTAAGACAGATGACTGTGGGTCGACCTGTGGAGGACACATCTACACTACATCACCTCTCTGGGGTACACATACTTCACCGTAATTCTATTAATAATCATATTTATTATCATTACGGTCTGTGGCCTTTCCAGCCCCTAACACACACACACACACACACACACTGCATGCAGTAGACACAGTAAGTGATATAGATGACAACATCTGTCAGAACACCAGTCATGACCTTGTAGCAAATGCTATTAGAGAGTGGGCGGACCCTGTGTGTTCTGTCTCGCATCTATCCCTCACGCTACCAGTCGTTTACATGTAACATGGGAAATGTAACACCAAAATAAACTGGAATATGAATTTGCTGCATCTGAACCGGGTACAACTGTTTTATTGGCTAGCATTGCAGGGATGAGGAACATCTGGGCATGTTGTTGCAGTTTCTTCTGCTCTTTCTTGTATTGGCAGCTTTTTGCATCAGGCTGTGACACTGAAGCTACAATTAGCTGTAATATGTAAATCTGCTTCTTTCCACTCTTCTTGCTCTTTGATTTATTTTCATCTATCCATTGTAATGTCTGAATGCCATCTCCGAGTCTTCTAATTCTCACCTTACTTCAGTTCAATACAAGATCCTATCCTACATGTCCAGTTTTGTCTTTCTGCTTTAATATTGTAATGGCTCACGGTGTGGCTTCCTGGTTCTTGTGTTTGGTTTTTGTCTGTGTTGNACATGTCCAGTTTTGTCTTTCTGCTTTAAGATTGTAATGGTTCACGGTGTGGCTTCCTGGTTCTTGTGGTTTTTGTCTGTTTGTTTGTTATATTTTGATTTTGGTTTATAGTTCTGTTTTTTGTCATGTTTAGCTTGTTCTGTTCATGCTTTAGGTTTTTGGTTTTGTCATGTTTAGTTCAGTTTTCCTGTTTGTAGTTTTCCCTCATGCGCTGTTTTTTGTTCCTGGCTCATTAGTTCACCTTCACCTGCTCTTAATTACTCCCATTGTGTATATATTCCTCATTTTTTTCACTTGTTCCTTGTCAGATACTTAGGGTTACCTCCCTGTTATATGTGGATTTTTGGTTCCTGGGTTGTTTTTGGAAATAAATCTTTTACCTTCTGCCTGATCTGCCTGCATTTTGGGTCCTCACCTCCACCACACGTGACACAGATGCAGTTAAAGTTCAATCAAATTTAGTGCTGGACATAATGTTTCTCTTTATAAATGAGTCATTCGCCCCTTAATCTTGAATCAACCATTCAAATCTTAAATTTAAGTTATTCTAATTTAATAGTTTTCATAGTTTTAGTCAAAAACCGGCAAAGTCGTTGTCAGATGTAGCTGTGATTGATTAATTGCGTCCTCCACCTGAATGTCTTTGATGGTTTTTCTCTTTGGTTTTTGTCGGCACAGCACTGGTCACCATGACAACGCTCACTCATCCATCTTTACACAACTGCTTTTACCAACCAAAAACCCCCAACAGTTTATGTTTGCTTTCATAAAATGTTTTAATTTAATAGACAGTGCTTGTGTTAATAATCAGCTATTTATCCCAGAACCCCGAACAAAGCAGGTTCAGTGCTTTTCCTCTTACTCAGTCTCACTGTAGAAATAAAAATAAATACATTTTTTAGAAAATGGTTCATAGATGTAATGATCAGCCCCTTTAACACAACAGTCTTGCATCTCTTGTACACACCCCATCCAACGTTAGCTCATTGAACTTACAACTAACCAGGCTTCATGTTTTTACATTTTTATTCTACTGGATGAGATTATTGTTTTGTGAGTTTATGTCAAAGCTTGGCTGAATCTAGTTAACGTGAAGCAGCTAGGAGCGTTACTCAGGGAAGAGCCATTTAGGATCTGGAAGAGGAGCTGAGTCAGATAATCATCATCATCACCACTCGTACATCTCATGTGTGTTTGGCAGCACGTTTGTGTTTTTGGTGTCTCTTGGACTCATGATGATAAAAACTCTTCGTTTGGCATCTTGCATTAAAAGTGTCATGTTAATAAAAACTCAGCAAAGGAGAACAGTAATGGATAACCCCCCCACCCTGATAATCTCTTCTTCTTCTTCTCATCTCCCTCCCCTCCTGCTGTCTTTCTCCTCTTCCTTATTTCTCCATCTGTCTCATGCTGGCAAGGCCATTAACTCATAAATCCAATACAGGCCACCTCAACACTATCTGTCTTCTGCCGATGGAGAACAGGATGGGATGGAGGGAGCAGAAGGAGGATCAATGGCTCCCCTGACTGTCAGTCCACTCACTCGTTTTCACATCCATCTACTCCCTCCATGTCTCTTTTTTTACTTTGAATCCTGGTGGAGAGTGGACTGCGAGACCAAATGCTGATGCGGCCTCTCCACACTGATCCTGGAAAGGTCTGAACTCGAGGATAAAACCACTGGAAGGACAACATGTTTTTAAATCTCCACGTTTAGCAGAATCAGTAAAACTGTGTTTTAGTCTAACTTTTCTTTCTTAAAAACGGACCTACATCCTGTTTTTTTCTGTCTTCTGGTTTATCTGCAGGGTTTAAAAGATGAGATGCTTTGAGCTCAGGGCCGGTTTATGAAGGCCTCTGCTCACAAATGTGTAAACATCAGTGTTACTGAGGAAGAATAAATGAAGATGGTACATAGCATAAATTAAAAAAATGTCAAATCTGATCTAAACTACATCAAAATCAAAATGTGTAAGTCTGTGGCATCACTGACAGAAATCATTGTTTATATTGTATCACCCACTAATCGCACCCTGTCCAACGTTCAGTGTGGAGGTTTGTGGAAACTTTAAACCTTATCATGGAGCAGCTAATCCGTTATTCATTCAGTCACACCACTCAGATTTAGTAAATTAATAAAGTCTGAATTAATCCAAATAGTACAAAAAGGAAAGAACCATCATTTATTTTGAGTTTTCACTGTGTTTCTGTTACAGTAAAAATTCTCCTGTAAATATTAAAATGTGCAATGTTTGAACATGTTTAAAAGATAGTTTAGAAATAATAAGATTATTTCTGATGATAGATGTTAAATTAAGCTGGAATTTGTATAAAATAGTTTATTTCTTTGGGAAATTAATATTTGATTTAATTTTTCCTCATTTGTTGATTTTCTTCTGTTCAGAGGCTGTCGCATAAGTATTTACTTCCGCCTTGATTCTTTTGGTGTATCGTGTTTATTATCACATCTGTTATGTTTTCTACTCTCCTCTATAGATGACACCCACCAGAGATTTATTCATATCATGAATGTGCATTTCATGTACAAAAGATTATTAATAATTAATGTGATTTGAGTCTTTAGCTTCATATGTGTAACCTACATACAGGCTTAATAAACAGGATGTAAATACACGCAACTTTAAAATCAGAAAAAGAAAAACATCACTTTCTTTTTTCTTAATATAAAGTTTAAAGGGTTAAAGGAAAACAATGTGATTAAAAGGGACAATAATTTCTTTATTACAAGGGAAATAGCAAATATTAAAAAAAAATATGAATATTTTTAAAATAAAATGAATAAAAAATAAGGTTACAATAAATGTTTTAATAATGATAATAAAAAATGTTACACTACAAATTCATGGAAAATTAATCAAATTTCTAGAAAGAACGTTCGGAACCTGAAATAAAGCAGTAAAATATGAAAACAGCACTACCATCATCATGACATCCCACACGTTACCATAGTTACACAACAGGAAAACAGCTGGGCTGGTTTGTGTGTGTGGAATTCTGAAATCTGAAGGTATGTTTTCTATCAGGATGGTAACATAGCATTTAAAAGTATCAAATCTAATGTTTTCTGTCACAGTTTCTGGGTTTTGGTGGGTGTTTTGATCATTGTTTAGGATTTTGGTTTTTGTCATGTTTAGTTCGGTCTTGTTCTTGGTTTATAGTTCTTATGTTCATGGTTTAGTTTTCAGTTTTGTCATGTTTGGTTTTCCCTCTTGTGTTCTGTGGTTTTCTGTTCCTTCCTCGTTAGTTCACCTGGTCTGATTAGTCATCCACTTCACCTGTGTCTTGCTACTCCCTCAGTGTATAAGTACCCCGGGTTTTCTGTTGTTCCTGGTCGGATCCTCAACATTCAACATCATTTCACGTTTGCCTGTTCCCTGTGGTTTGTGTTATCTGTTTTTTCCCATTCTGGATCCTGATAATAAACCCTTTTTTATCTGCACCGATTCTGCCTCCTGCCTGCAATTGGGTCCTCACCTCCTCCGACACCGGCCATTCGTGACAGTTTCCACTGGCAGAAATTGAAGTATAATTTCCAGAGTGTTGATACACCATATGCCATCCCTAACAATCCGATTTATCCAGTTGTCTCAAATGAGAACTCATGAGCACATCATACTTACTGGATATCCTGCACCCC
>CM047998.1:7110195-7121908 GCA_026261665.1 Melanotaenia duboulayi
GAGTCAGAGCTAGAAAGTCATGGGCTTCCATTTGTTGGCACCCAGGGAGCAGTTGGTAGTTTATCCCAGCCCCCCATGTCCTCTAGACCAAAGCACACCTCTGTAACTATTAGTCTACCACATTCCCAGTAAGCCTTACTATCTGATTTTCTCTTTATATATGATTGCCAATATCTATTTTTTACTATTTAATCTCCATAGTGCTCCGACTCTGGACTCCTAAGAAACTTCTTGAAACTCACCTCTTCAATATTTAGTCAACCTTTACTGTCGTAAATATGACACAAGGCCGTGTTTTTTCAACCTGTTTTGAAACATGGAAGATTCCTAATGTTAAAGAGTCCTCACTAACCAGAAATGTTACAAACCCCCTCTCAGTGTGAAACCGGAACCTGGTGAGATTAACACGAAGCTGACATCTGAGCAAGAAGCAAGACACTACAGACAGTAACTTAATAACATATTTTTGGACCATTTGGTAAAATGGGACCATTTCCCACAATGAACCTGACCTTCCAGCACAGCACGCCACTGCCCCACAGCACAGTGGTCGTAAACTACCGATGTAAAGGAGCAAGATGGAGATGCACATAAATGATAAACCACACAAAACCCACTGGCTCCACATGTTAACACCCCCATGTAGTTTTGCACATGTGAAACACATGTGATTGCAAATGGAAGTGTGATTTTAGAACATTTTTATGGTATAATGTGAATCACATGTGAAGCCCATGGTATTAAAGAGCCTGTGGCATTGTTTGAACTTCTTCTGACATGCAGAACGTGAGCATACAAAATCATGTACTCACATGTATTCATATGGATTCAAATAAGAATTTACATGGATTTCACATGATATTAAATAGGTTTCACATGGGGATTTACATGGGTTTCACATGTACATTTTAACATGTGTAAATTCCTGTGTGAAACCTATTTAATAACATGTGAAATCCATGTAAATTCTCATTTGAAACCCATATGAGCACACGCAAAACCAACATAATAATGTTAAACACATGTTAACTCCCTTTAGTAAATTCCCATGTGAAACCTAAGTTACACATGTTATTAAACGGGTTTCACAATGGAGTCTGTCTGGGTGAGACGTTTTTATATCAGGTAGGTTTCACATGTGCCCATATGGGGTCAAATGAGAAGTTTACATGGGTTTCACATGTTAGGTTTTACATGGGAATTCTCATGAGTTTCACATGTAAAACTCATGAAATGTTCCCAAACTACATTTTCCATGTACAAAATATGTGTCACGTGTGTTTAACATGTGCAAAACCACATCAGGTTCCATGTGAAATGTGTGTTTTTACTAACTAACCAAATAGTTACGTTCAGGGTAAAAACACCTGATCTCTACCTTTCAAACATGTCGCCGTGCGGTAACTGGTCCTCTTTATGAGGTATGACGTATGACGTATCCCACGTGACGGATGTGGGATGTGATGTTTATTGTGTTCAGGAGAATCCGTTGTTTCTTACCTTCACATACAGAGAGATTTCGTAGTCCTGGTCCTGAGGTGAGCTGCTCTCCATCTTGCGATGGGAGATCAGTCTGACCTCCTCCATCCTCTCTGGGATCACCTCCTCCCGCTGGGGGAGGTATGAGTGTCCATCCTCTAACAGCACCACCCGTTTTTTCTTCACTCGCTCATCTTTCTTCTTTGGCAGGGATTCATCTTTCATCACTGACTTCAGCTCCTTGATCCAGTCTTTTTTTGGAGAACATCTCTCTTCCGCCGTTGCGTTGGGTTTTATCTGTTCTTTCTTTCCTCTCTCAGTCTCCCAGGTGTCCTTTTTAACAGGGCGGAGTTCTTTTCTCCAGTCCTTCACCTCTGCTGCTGTTTCTTCCTCTGGTTCTTCCTTCTTAATCCAGTCGTTATCCTTTCTTCTGGGTGACAACACTTTTGTTTTTGACCATTCCTCTTTTTCCAGTGTCTGAGGCTGCTGGCACAAAATCCCATTTTCCATGGCCTGCTTCAGTCCTTTGACTTTTCCGTTTATATCCAACTCTACGTCTTTGCTCTCTGTGTCTTTCTCCATCTTCTCATACTTATGTTGTTTTACTTCCTCCGCCATCTTTTCTTTTCCAGCTTGTTTTTCCTCCTTTCCTTCCTCTGCCGTTCCAACATCCGCCGTTTCTTCATGCAGCTTCTGACTCTTCTGAACTTCCGCGTCACCACCAGATGGTGTTGAGATGGCAGCAGGGATCTGTTCTGCAGGTTGTATGCCTGGCATCTCCTCTGTCTCTTCAATCTCATCATCTAAAACAGTTACGGGATCTTCTGCCAACTCCACTTCTCCATCCATGTCTTCATCCTCTCCTCCTCTCCCATCCATTTCTTCTACAGGCTGCTGTGTGATGAGGTTTCTCCAATCAGTCACCAGATGTCTGAAGAACTGCAGAGACTGTTCTTGCGTATCTCTTCCCTGATCTGTTGTGGGCTGACGTCCTTGTGGTGGGACCTCTACTGCTGTGTGGCGGAGGTCTTCTTCTTCATGACTTTCCTTCAGTTCAGAAGTCTCCTCCTTCTGTTTGTCTGCAGGAACTTCTTTTTCATGGACCACCACTGCTTCTGGAGGAACATCTGAGTCCAGCTTTTCTTCCTCCCATTCAAGATCATCTCGTTCTCTTTGTTCGGCCTCTGACTCTCTGATTTCTTCGTCGGCGGTCGTCTCTCCTTCTCCGTCCATCACTGTTGACGTCTCAACCTGATGAATTTGGGCTTCCTCTTGCTCCTTCTCCTCAGCCCCGTCCTCTGAATTATCTTCAGAAGTTACAAAGTTTTCCAGCTCTGGTTGACTTGCTTCACTGAATCCATTTAAAACATCACCATCATCATCCTCACCTTCAGTGCAATTCTGCCACATGACGCTATCGTCAACAGACTCCTGAATCACAGAGTCTAAGCTCTCCGGATCATCTTGATGGTCTGAGGTCGCTGTGGTTGGTTCCTGGGTATCAGCAGGTTCCCGGTCTGGACTTGCATCTGGAGTTTGGGATGGATTAAGTTCAACGTTGGCTTGTTTGTTTCTCGTTGTGTCTACAGAGATGCTGTTTGGTGTTCGGCCTCCATCGTCTCCAGCTTCTTCATTAGGAAACAACTGCTCCTCAGCAGGAGTACCAGAACCACCAAGATCCTGATGAAGTTCTTTGTCACTGGTGTCTTCATCCATCTTTTCCTCCATCACTTTATTGCTTACTATTTCTTTGTCTCCTTCACCTCTTCTTTCGTCTAGCTGCCCTTCATGTGTGTCTAATGTCTCCTGGAGAACTTTATTAACATCTGATGTTGTAGCCAGGGCAACCTCACTTTCTTCTGCCTCCTGCTGCACTTCATCCCCCTCTTCCACTCCTCCACCCTCTCTTGTTTCTCCATTTGATATTGTGGACACTTTTTTAATCGTCCCCATCTTGTTGTCACTTGTTCCTCTATGTTCACCCTCAGATTGCTCCTGTTCCTCTTCAACCATCATCAGATCATCTTCACCTACCTCCTCAGCTAGTTCCACCTCCTCATCTTCCTCAACTCCCTCCTCCCCTTCTCTATCTCCCTGGGTATCCAGATCCGAACAAACGGCCAGCGGGCTGTGGACGACGGCTCCGTTAGGGTCCGGGTTCTGGCAGGAGCTTGACTGAGCCATGAGGGGATTTTACTCGCTACCCAGATTTTCAAGATTTCCAGTTTATAAAGATGAGTTCCAGAAAAGGTTGAAGATTCAAGATTTTGGAGATATTAGGACTAAAAGGTTCTCCCGTTTAGGTCCAGAAGGGGAAAAGCAGAGTTTCTGGAAATTCTCAGGTTCCAGTAATGGTCAAAGTAAAACCTGCATTTCTGAGGTCCGGAAAGGATCCTGATCCTGGAAGTTTCTCTCACTGCGATGATTCCCGAATGAGTCTGAGATTCCAGATTAATGTTACCTCTGATAATCATCCAAACGACGCCAAGAAAACAAACTTTGGGATTTTACTTACAAAGATCTACACGATCGACCCTCGAGGTGAAGCACACACACTCGATTCCTGCCGCGTTCTGGTTTCAGATCTGTGTTGGAAATCAGTATAAACTTGCTCTCTCGCTCTCTCTCTTTCACCCCCCCTCGCTGTTCTCGGGGGATTAAACGAAGACTGATCTCCACATGACCAGAGGCTTAAACCCCTCTGCCACCCAGGGACCAGCACCACTTCACTCGGACTTTCTTAAACACAATCTGACTTGACCCCCTTGTCCAGGTTTACTTTCAGCCCCGACTCAGAATTTATCCTGTTTGCTTTTACCTGTTTTTTAGAGCAATTATTATTCTAATCTTTCGTTTTATTTTTAATAAAGAAACATTGATTCACTCAAACTAAAATGTGTTTTTCTCTCTGAAGCTGACGAGGAATAAATAAATAATGAAAACTGAACAACGGTCCAGTGTTTGGTTTTCAGATATTAGCATGGCTGAGGCAGAATGACCTGAATCTGAAATGGAAATCATTCATTTATGAGAAACATTTCTATTGTTATTCCATTATTAAGTAGACTAGCAGAACCAGTTATCGAAACCAGCTCCCAGTTTGGCTTCAGGAAGCAGAATCCCTCTCTACCTTTCAGATCAGACTTTAAACTTTCCTTCCTGACGGCTTGGTGACACTTATCCATCCCTTTAGTCCTGCTGCTAGAGGCCGAGGCTGCTGGGAGACGTCCCATGATGCACTGGGCTCCTCTCTGCTGTTTGTTTGTTTGTTTGTTTGTTTGTTTTTCTCTCCGCCTCTTCTTCTTTTAATAAAAAATAAAAACCTGAATGATGATGATGATTAACATATGTGGTAATAGAGGTAGTACTGTTATTACTCAAGAATGCACAATTTATTATATATATATTATCTTATTATTACATAATTATATTATTATTATTATTCCATGTACGATTTGCACAATGTGAATATTTCCAGTGATTTTGTAATAATGTCTGAAATATGTCTCTTGATTTTACTTTGGTCCAGAAATGTTAAAACTGAAAAAACAAAGTTTGTTAAAAGAGTGAAAAAGAAGACGTTATAGAGGACTTCTGATTCTTTTAAATAATGGTAACTATCATTTAAAAGAAAATTGCAAATTTTTTAGATACATATATAAAGTCGGCAGTCGTGCTTGTGATAGAGAATCATCAAACAGGTTTAGATTAAAGACTTGGGACCTATACTAGATTTATCCATGTTGGAGAGATTATGTTATGAAGACAGAGGGACTGCTGTATGGAGGACTGAAGCTGCCAAAATGAAAAATAAATACAGAGCTATAAACATGGCTCAATAAAAAGATTGGTGTCCCACTAGCTCATACAAATCAATAAAGAAATAAATAAAAAATAACATTTAAAAATTTGTTTTTCTATTTAGAAATCCATAAACATGACACAATTTATATTTTTGTTAATATTCCTATTTATTTACTGTTCCACGTCATTTTCAGTTCTATTTATTTATATATTTGGTGATTATTTTAGTGAAGTTTTTATTTCCTCCTGTAATTATATGTCTGTATTTATTTCTGTATTATTTTCCTTTTCTATCTTCTTATCACCAAAATAATTTATTTCTGTATTTTTATTTCCATATAACATTTTATTTATTGATTTGTTTAAACTTTTATTTAATTCACAGTCATACACGTCCTTGTTATTTCCAATCTTGCTTTTTCTTTATCTATTTATTTTTCCAAGCGTATTTATTTCTATCTGTAAACCAGGACAGGAAGAAGTTAAACAGTGACGCGGAGGACGGTTCTTTGAATTTTAGCTCCTCAGTGGACCTTCACAGAACATTTCAAAGAGTTTTAATCTCAACAATCCAGGCAACATTCTCTAAGCATCCCAGCCAGCTTTACCAGAACCTTCAGCCTGTGCACGTCTGCAGCTGGAACACCCTCTCAGTTATTGCATCCATACCAAACCAAAGACCNTCTGCAGCTGGAACACCCTCTCAGTTACTACATCCATACTAAACCAAATGAGTAACTATGTGATTTTTCAGGTAAAAGAGCAACATGGTGAAGAGCTTGTACAGTCTCCTGTTAAAAGTCAGCCATTTCTGCCAGGGTTTTATTGGTTTAAAACCTTCATTTCCCTCCCGAGGCCACATGCAGCAGAGCCAGCCTGGCAGGATCAGCTGCACAGCTCTCCCTGCACTAACAGCCTTTGACCTGCTCGGTGTTGATTGACCAACAGGCAAGGATCTAGCCCCAAGACACGACTTGAAAGACCCCCTCCTTTACATAATAAGGTAGAAATGCATACAGAAATGTAAAAAGGAGACACAGAAATAAATATGATTATCAAACAAATACAGGTAGACAATGCAAGATTGGAAAAGATGAGGATGTAAATATAACTGTAAATAAAAATGCGGCAATAAATAAAATAAAATCTTAGAAGAAAATAAAATACAGAAATAAATAATTTTGGGGATTAGGAAATGAAAAAGGGAAAATATACAGAAATAAATACAAGCTTAAAAATAAAGAATCTAAAATCACCAAATAAATAAAACTAAAAAAGACATGGGAAAGGAAATAAATAGGAATATCAACACAAAGTTTAATTAAAACTGTCAAAGGTATGAAGGCTGATCTCCATATGACCAGAAGTAATGTTTCATAGGTTTCTTAATGGAAAAACTGTTTGTTTGTTTTTTTTTTTGTTTGTTTTTTTTATGTACTTTTCTGGCACATCAGTCTATTTATTGAGACATTTGTTTTTTTTTCTGTATTTACGTTTAATTTCGGCGGTTTTAGTTAAACAAAAATAGAAATCAAAATTAAAACATACACATTTAAAAGTGACTTGTTTTATTCTTTCGTTTAATTATTGTTGTTTAAGTCACTTCTTTTTTTTTCTTTTTTCTTTTTTTTGTTTAAGTCACTTCAGCAACCCGGAAACGCTATCCGTGACGTCACTTCCTGTTTTCTCTGCCTTATGCTAACTGCCCCTGTCAAAACCGTGGTTCTGCTGCCCGTAGAGGAGCTTGGTCCGCCTGAATTCCGGACAACATTTAGAAGCTCAGGGTGGTGTTTGGAGACGGAGAGGTAGAGCAGACGGGGGTCGGGTCAGCTGTGTCCCTGTCCACCTGTTAGCAGCAGCTGTTAGCAGCTTAGAGCAGCTTTACCGCTCTTAGGTCTCCCGGCTGTTTGGACGGAACCACAGAGCTCTTTAACCCAGCTTAGCATGAAATAACTCCTCCATCTTTGTCGGTGAGTACCGTCAGAACCCCGCAGAGCTCGTCCTCAGACCCGTCGCTGAAGGTGGTCTCTGTTTATGTGGATGTTTATTTCAGTAAACGGTAGTTGGAGATGCAGCAGGCGGTGACCGGCAGGGAGGAGGCGGCCACGGTGGATGTCCAGTTCACCGACCTGCCGAACGCGCTGATCGCCTGCAAAGTCCCGGAGGATCTGTTCGACGAGGGTGGCCTGAAGGTAACTGAAACTCCCTAAACCTGTCTCGTCTTTGGATGTTTGTAAGCTCTGAAGGTGATGAGTTCTGATTCTGATCTGAACGAGTNGGTGATGAGTTCTGATTCTGATCTGAACGTGCAAGAGATTAGTTTGTCTCGGTGGGTCTGAACCTAACCTGCTTCACCACAGCCAACTTCAGATGGTGCACAGAGTGAGGTGTTTAAAACAGGTTGTACACAACCAGAAATTTCTGTTAACCAGAAATATTTTGCTGAGACAATATTTTATTTCCTTGTAGGTTTTATTCTCTTTCTGCTTCCTGCTGAGGAGCAGCACTGAAGCAGACCATGAAGTACAGCTCGTGTATTTATTGCCAGGCCTGTGGGTCATGTGACTGCGGTCTTTCTGAAGCTAAGCTGCTGTAAAAAGTCATTAGACTCTGTGTTTGGTTTGGAAAGTCAATCAAGATGCAGACACAGAGCTGAGTTTATATTATGGGGGTCCAGTATGTTTACTCTTTGTGATCATGTGTTTTACTGCAGCCTATCACAGAAATTAAGAGGCGAAAGGCTGGGTACAGCTTGGACATGCCGTATATCACAACAGAGACAAACGGTGTGATCAATGCATCTGACATGCATGTCTTTGGGTGGTGAGAGGAAGCCAGGAAAGAAGCCATACATAAGTGGGAAGATCAAGCAATCTCCAAAAGCTCTTGTTTGAACCCCTCTTAAGGCGGATTTGGTCATGTGGTGTCTACGTAACCGCCGTAGGCTCGGCGTAGCTCCGCAGAGGCTCGACGCGCACCTCTTCCAGACCTGACGTGCACCCCTGCTACGCAGACAGTTATGCGGCAGTACTCCCTWGTGATTGGTCAGTTTGGGATCATGTGTTGCCAGATATCTGGATCTTCTCAATGAATTACTGTGCTAACCACTGTTTTTTTGTACTGTCGAGCCGTCCCCAGAGAGCCGAATTGTAGTAAAACCACATTAGAACTTTAGCAATCCAAGCTTTCATCCTCACGAAATCAGGGATTGGCCTCCATGAAACCAGTAACCAGGTACCAAGGTGGATAGGTTTGAAACCTCTTCCGTCTGCGTAGCCGCAGAACTGAAGAATATGACGTCAGTGTGACGAACATGCACCGATTCCCAACTTCAAATGTTTCTTTTTGCCTCGCAGTGAGTCCTCAGCCATCTTCTTCTTTTTTTCCAAGCTAATTCCCTGCAACACCCTGCAACACCCAGCGTGTTGCAGGGTGTTGCAGTATGGATGTTTGGATGTCCATACCAAACGATTTCTCAGAAACTGACATCAGAAAGTAATCGATCCTGAATATGTTTCCTCTGACTACAGTTCAGATTAAATATGACCAGTCCGCTGAGTCATGCTTAGATTTACTCATGTTGAACATGAACAGAGAGATGAACAAGTTTCAATGCTTGAAATATGAGTGTTTGTTTCAGTTTTCCCTGAATGCACCAGAATCCACCTAAAAGTACAAGACGAGGATTTATCCTGATGTTTGTGGTTGGAGGAATACAAGCAGTCAGTACAGAAAGAACAAATATCTGTTTTAAATTCCTGGAAGCTCACAGAAAACAAACAAGATAAAGACGTAGTTACGGAAGAGTTCAGAGGTCATTATGACATCTATAGTCTGATTTATTGAATCTGGTTTCTGAGGGTGGGTTTGGTCACATGATGCATTCGGTTAAAGAGAGAAAATTAACCAGCTGCTCCTAGATGTTCCAAGACCCAGACCAAACGGTGGAGGTGGTGGAGGTGATGGAGTCTTATCATGACATAGCAGCGTCTCCACACATGCAACAGTTTAGGCTTTTTATCGTTTCATATCATTTCTTCCACATGGAACTGGTATTTTGGGAACCTGAAAACCCAGAGTTTTATAACTGGGTCCCAAAGTAAATGCTACGGTTTCGGTTTTGTGTCTGCACCCCGTACAGATTGTTTCCTGAACCAATGATGCCACAATCCCTCCTCTCCCTTAACCCATATGCACAAACCCCGCAGACAAAAAAAACACAAACTTACGCAAGTTTATTTAAATTAATTAACNCCTCTCCCTTAACCCATATGCACAAACCCTGCAGACAAAAATAAAGCAAACTTACACAAGTTTATTTAAATTAATAAATTAATTAACTTTAAAACAATAAAAATAAAATAATAATAATATAATCATTAAATCATAATATGAAGAAGCTTAAAGAAGGATTCAGAAGAAGTTTATACTTTTTGGGGAATTCTCACATCACATCATGGTTTATATATCTCTGTACATAATGTCCATACTACATAATTATCCATCCTAATATATTTACACGCTAAATATCCATATCAGTAAACATATCTGTCTACATATAAGTATATAAAACATGCTAACATTACCTGAATATCCACATATTGTTCACATTTGAATGCTCCATGTCTAGTTCTCTGTTGTTGGTGTATATCTGTGGCTTGTACGGCGCCCCTACAGGCCAGGCAGATGTACTGCAACATTTTCAGTGGTTTTATGTGGACAAACATTTGTCTATCACTCTTTTCAAACTAAAATCAGTCCCGTCTCTGTGTGGATGTAGACTGAAACTTTGAAAACTAATTTCTTCCCATTGGTTTGTGGTCCTGGTTGAGGAGCATAGTTTAGTTTTATCGTGCAAGCACAGTTTTTATTTGATATCTTTACATTAATTTGAACTTAATTTTACTTTTTATTTAGACTGTTTAGTGTTTTTATTACATTCAGCTTGTGCAGAACTTTTCTCAACTGTGGTTTTAAATTAAATCTGACATGCAGACTCACTTCCCTACAATTATTATTAGGTCAGGTCCAGTTCTGTAAGTTTTAGGTGTTTCCCAGCTTAGTTTAGACTGGAAAGTTCTGCCGAATTGCATTAAATTGGACTACTTGCTAAGACATATTTACATGTCAGTTCTCAGGAAAAACATCACTCCAGTTACTAGAACAGCTGTGGAAGTTTCACTTCAGAACCCGAGAAGGGAAAAAAAATCACAGCAGCTGACTCACCGCTGTGTGTGTTCGTGTGTGTGTTGTTTGGCCGTCTGTCTTGTGAGCAAATGGAAAAATATGGGAAGATGAACCAAAAACATGAGGATGGAAAAAGTTCTAGGCTGGTTAACGCTCATGTGTCCCTGCAGGTTGAACACACACAGCAATGTTTAACATCAACAACCAGCACGCAACATGAGAGTCGCCTCAACATAGCACTTTATTTTCCACATGCATACATTTTCCATCAACACACACACACACAGGACAAAGTTCATCTCCGTGTATGTTCACATGTGCACTCAGCTGCTCACCGGTGTGTGTGGAGGTGTTAGTCAAACAGTTTATGATGGGCTCATTCCCAACTGTTCTCTAACTGAACGGCGTCTTTTCACAGCTCGGGTTCGGGTTAAAGCCCACCTCACAGTCGGGAACAGAACTGGAACAGAACCGGGAGTCCAGTCAGGACTGTGTGGATGTTTTCAAATATCAGGGCGCCTGGGAAACCATATCTCTCTGAGATGATCACTGGAAGTCAGGCGATCAGGACCTTTGGAGAAATTGATATCCAGGAAACCTCTGAACAGATCCATGATGGTGATCACATGACCTGAACTGAAAGGATTTACAGCTCTGACATGTTTACTATTCCACTGATTAATCAGATCAGAAACACTTTTATCTGATCAAAGATCAATAATATTTCAGTGACTAAACACTCAGGTCTGTAAGCATGAAGCACTGCTTTGTTTTTAAATTTAAATGTTGAACTTTAGTCAAATCAGCTTTATTCTCAATTCTGCAGCACATACAGGACAACCAGAAGATTACGGGTCCTTCGAACCTCTGTGCAGGAAATACAAGAATGTTAGCCAATAAACAAACCAAGTACCGTCACCGAGCAAATAAAACAGGATAATAAATAAACGAGGCAAATAACAGTCAGTAAATTACATGTTTATGGTTGTGGTTTATGGAAAAGCAGACTGGGTTAACTCATGGTCTGGTTAAGTGATTAAAGTGGCTGCGTGCTTGTTCCTGACGGTGTAAAAACTTCAGGTGTTAATGGGGGGCGTCATAGGAGAGAGTTCAGCATCCAGACAGCCTGTTGGACAAAACTGTCCCTCAGTTGGCTGGTCCTGGTCTTGGTCTGCAGGCTCCGCAGTCGTGTGACGGGTGGGTGCGGTCTCTCTCGATGCAGAGGGTTTTACGGGTGAGGCGT